>JASCZI010211906.1:24048-34904 GCA_036250425.1 Stylosanthes scabra
GATACAATTAAATTAATAAATATTTTTTATATAATTTTTTTATAATTCTATAATATATAATATCATAAATTTTATGCATATATAAACGTTCTTATTTGATTAATTCTTTTTCTATTTAATTCTTGTATTATTTTTATATGTGATTATAAAATTTTAGTTGATTTTTCACTTTTAATTTATATAGTTTAAGAGTTATATTTGAATATATTTATACTTTGTTATATTTTTTTTATTTTATATATTATTTTATTATAAAATGATTATTATGATTGAATATTCAATTAAATCAGTTAACTTAAATGGTTTAATGACCGGTCCATTTTCAAACCCTTCGTACAAATAGTGTTACAAATATCGCTTCATAAATAAGACTTAGTATTGTACAGATACCTTGTACCTAACCTATGGCTACGGTATATCACAAAATGAATGAGATCATTATTTTCTAATCTACGCCATAAATTAATTCATGTAGAGTTGCTTTTCGCCTCAGCTGCGAATTTTGAAGACATCTTACTGTACAAATCACCCTGACATACCAATGATATATCTTCAGGAGACATCATTGTGCCTCTGCTCAAGTAATGTTGAGCACTCCGGGCCCTGCATTCAAACATTATAAGATATACTTAGACTAGCTTGACTTTGCTAATAAATTGAAAGCACTAAAAAGCTGTTCAAGTATACCTTCGTCCCCTCTTCTTCTCAACACCTTGTAAGATGCGCAATCCTTCTGAAATTGAAATTTGGCGCACCGAAGATAGATACTCGTTGAATGCAGTGCCTTTCAGCGCCAGCAACAATCTCGTAGGAACAATGGACTGGATCACCTTCGTCAGAGATGTTTTGCTTTCGCTGTATACAAAGTGATGTTGACACCAAGCGATAGCTTTCTGGTTACATAAAAATAAGGAAAACCTATTAACATGATGAAAGCCAAGGATAAATACCTCTTTGTGTCGTTCATTGTTTTCTTCACTTCAAATTGTTTATTCGTATATAGAGTTGCGATTTTTTGGGGATCCTGTCTAGATAACTTCCCCAGTGTCATAAGATTAGTCGTGGAAGCCAACATTTCCGAAATTATATCTGTATTGTTCTTAGGCTCAAAACCGAAGATAGATCCCACATCTGAAATACATTTAGCATAAAAACAAAACCCGTGAACGGCAACTGTGGACATCATTGCTTGCTCATCATACCAACTAAATGTGGCTTCATCAGAAAGGAACTTGGGATGTTCCATGATACCCTGCATATCCATTAAGCTATAAGAGAGATGATAAATACAAACTAAGATTGATTTGAAATTTGACACTTACACATTGCTTTTCTTGATGATTGCGAAATAACAGGTCACTTTCAGAAAGTAGATTGCTCAACCCACTTGCAAGTTTAACAACTTGAATAGCGCCTAGCTGTTCTGCAGTGCCATGCTGTCTTAGATCCAGTCGGCCATCACGAAGTTTCCTCCACAGATTTTGAACCACATCTGTTTCGCTAATCAAATTGGAGTCGAACTCTGAATTTGGTTTGAAATCTTGTACAGCCTCTGTAGAATAAGATTCTTGAATTCTAGCATCAAGTGGTTCCAATTTCTGCGGGAATTTGGATATTCCCTGATAATCACTGAGAGCAAAAGGAGTAAAACTATTTGGAAAAGATTTAGTTGGACCAGAAATAAGGCCAGAAGACACTGCAGTAAACGTGGTCCCTATTCTATTTTCAGTTGCAGTCCCATTTGAATATGTTAATTCCGGAACACAGGGTAGATCAAACGGTTTACAAGTTTCAGTTAAGCATGCAACATCAGCTGTTTCAGAACATTTACAATCATCCAAACCAGAACAACCTATCTTGTGAAATGACATGCTGGTGTATGTTTCAGATTGAAACTTGCAGGAAAATTCTTTGCTGACTTCAAAGGGTTGTCCACTGTAAGAAGGTTCAAAATATGTGGACTGTCCATTATCATTTGGATCCTTATTTACAGAACCAGAGGAAATCAGACGCTTTTCTTGGCAGTTTTGGCAATATGATACTCCTTGGAGTCCAGAACAACTAGAAAGCTCAAACATAGTACTATATTGACTTTTGGACTTGCTGCACTTTGAAATAGATCTTTTCCCTTTGGAGGCATCCACACAATTAGACTCCATGGATTGCACATCTGAATCAATTTTCCTTTCATTTGCATGAAACTCTTTCGTAACTAAACCCTGCATGCATGAGTTTTCTTCCATTATGGTTATTGAGTTGGCAACTTCCTTCTCAATTAGTTTGGACAACTCTGAAGGAAAACTCCATGGTATTATCTTTGGTAGTATCTGATGAGTAGCCTCAAGATCAAATGGAATTGAGTTATAAGCTGTCTGCACTTTCTGATCTGGACAAAGAATAAAAAGAGATGATAAGTTTCGCAAGTCATTCCAAATTTCTAATAAGATATTCCAATACCAATTACTTTTGCAAGTATCTTTAACAATATATATATATAAATTAATCTTTATGCCAAAATGGAGTCATAACTTACTGTTTTGACTTATGAACAAAGGTGGTGAAAAAGAAAGACAGAAGATAAAGCAGAAAGCAGATATGTTCACTGAAACACTTATTAGTACCGTACAAAATTTAACAATCAATAATATTATATCATGCACATGCAGTACGACAAAACAATACCCCCATGATTAATTAAAACTTCTCTAAACATCCTATTATCATCGGATCTACGTGGAAGCATTTCCTAATTAAGACAGATAAAACTAGACCCGTGGTTTGGAGCTTTTAACTTCTCTAACATTCCTCATGACAAAAATGTTAGATTGTAAATGTTTCTTTTGCTGTGGACAATGCTACAAGCTATTACTGAGATGAAAGTGATTATACAAGAACAAGAAAAGTTTAAACAAAGGGTTTCATTTTCATATAATAGAAATAGCTACGCAACATTCAGCTGTGTAATGCACCTTTTGTGTATCTTTTACTCTGGAACCAGAACTGAAGTTGCATGATGATTTTGCGAATATCTCCGTTGCAAGATATTATAAATCTCTCAAGTAAAAGAGGGCTGTTTTTGACATCTTCTGTGACACAAACCTGTAGATCATTCACAGAACAATGTATAAATTATTACATTTTGTTTCCGATCATTTAAATTTTTCCTTCATTCGGGGTTTGGATATCTGAAAGCACATACCATGTACAAATGGCAAAGCAACTCATCTGCTAATGGCAATGAGAATGAAATATTTAGTCTATCAAAATTATCTGGAAGGCCAACCTTATTACCTGAAATATAAAACTAAAGTATTGTTATAAACACACTCATATTGATAAAAGCTATATGCTGATCTAGAAAGTGAGACTATAAAAATTCAAGAGTAATCTCACTATTGCTGGTCAATATAATTGGCCCTTTTGCTGTCTCAGCAATGTGCCGTATGGCAGAAATGCATCCACGATCTTCAGGATAAAGGACATCCACATCCTCAACTAGAATTAATGCATGTAATGTAAATTCACCATTTTTGCTAGGTAAGCTCCAAGATGTCCTGTCAGGACTCTGGGATCCATCATCAGATATGGTTATGAGTTCAATCACATCCTTATCAATATCTTCTGCTGCTTTATCATTAGGAAAAGCTGGAGCTGAGGGCAATTTCACAGCTTTTTGCTCCTGTGAACACACACTGTTCCGAGAACCAGAAAATACATCATATAAATAAAACATATATCCCAGAAATGGCTTGACAGAATGACTTACTACAGTGAGTTTTTTTCTCTATCTAAAAATTAAATCAAGGCACACGATGTAACTATAAGAATGAAATAGACTCGACAATATAGCAGAAATAGAGATAGTGTAGTGTATAAGATAGTAGGTTGTAGCAGAGAATTGAAGAGAGAGTGAAGGCAGAAACAGAGGAGCTGAATCAAGGTGATATGATTCTAGTCTCTCTGTTGATTAGGGAATGAAGAAAACTGCAGAAATGGAAGACAATGAAAATTTTATTTTCAGTGAAAGGCAAAATACAACATAAACAAAACACACTAAAATAAACCAACAAAATATTGGGGGAAGGTGAAAAAGAATGTGGATAAGAAAAACTAATGAAACCTTTTCAAGCCATGTGATCCAAGAGCATCTCCAAAATACCGCTTGACAGCAGTCCCATTTCGCCAGTCTGATGCATTGAGCTGTTGATATGCAATTAGACAACAATGGTCATTAATCTCAAATATTTTTGGCCAATTTCAATATTTCCAAAGAGGAAGAAAAGGGGGAAAAAAGGTAATACATCCGTAAAAACTGCTACCGGAAATACTTTTTGAAGGATATAATGATGAAAGTTAAATATTATTGCATGTCAAAAAAAAAAAAAAAAAAAAGAGTAGCAGTATTGAGGTGAAAATTGAAATCAGTGGGAATTCATCCACTTTACTGGTTTCTTTTATTGAATTAGAAAAAGAGAATTGGAAACACTATGAAAATAGAACCACGAATACAAGGTAAGAAATTGTATTGTCCTATCAACTCTCATAGGTCTGGCAAAAAGAGCCCTTTGGCCTCTATTTCTGGTTTTAGGAAATTCTTCTATTCCCAAAGCTTTAGGCAATCATCCTATGAATAGACACATCAGACCATACATTTGTCTGGATAGATAGTGGTTGGAGAAGGCCAGGAGGAAACAAAGTCTAGTGCTTATTTCTTTGGCACACCCCACATCCTTTGATGTATTTACCATAGTTAAATGAATTCACCCATTAGCGCCTACCAATTCTCGCGTACCGCGTACCCCATTCACTGTGTACCGCGTACCATTCCCGTACCGGAATGTATTGCGTTCCATGTAACTATGGTATTTACTTTTTTATTCCTTCCCAATACAGCACCCAAAAATTCTCTTGTAGGTCCAAAAGTATCTAGAATGTCCCCTCACTTTTGTATAATAAATTCTTTCAAAATTTTAGGAATCCTTTTGGAGTTTCTTGCAATCACCAATCTTCCTTTGCAATACAACTTTCCATTTTTTAAACCCCGGATGAGAGTCAATCCCTTACAAAAGCTCCTGAACAATGTCTAGGAGTTTGTCATCAGCTTGCACCTCACCTTCCAAGTCCTTCTCTTGCAAATGCTCCTGAACAATGCCTTGAAAATCAATGCGTATACCTAATGTATCATCAGAGTTTCTCTCCACTCTTTCCTCCTCGGATATCAATAACAAATGAGCTGAAAAATTACCCATCAAGTAGGAAACTCTAATAGCTTCAAAATGACACATAGATCAAGCAGGATGGTGCTGTTTTGTTAAAATGTTGAATTTGTGGGGAAAAAAGGAGGGAAAGTTACAGAGGAAAAGAGAGAGGAGAAACGTGTTGCCGAATACACGGGTTCTATATTTGAATATTTGCATTACGATATAGACCTATCAGAAATAAAAATAGTGAATAGAAATAAACAAATACATTTTACCTACATTTTCAAAGAACAATAATATAATGACTTAGACTATTTCCTATGACCAATAAAATCAATGCATTGACCTACATCTTCTTCTATGCAATCTGATCAGTTGAAAAACATTAAGGGCCAAATATATTTTTAGTGAAGAGTGATACCTCTAAAACTTCAAATCCTTGCTCTTGGGCACAAGCATATACAGCTGCAGACTTGCCACTCTGCAATAACAGAATATAGCAATCAAATGATCCTTTAAGAGGAAAACATGGACATTAATGACCTGCACATTTGTCATGAGAGAATAGTAGAAGAGAAAACATAGCTCTGCATATCTAGCACGCAAATGTATTTCACGCACCCCAACAGGTCCTGTAATTACAAGAACATTCCGCAAGAATTTGTCCTGATTAACTTTTTCAGGATCATAGTCACAATCAGAACCATTATAATCATAGTCTTGCGAGTCACTTTGATCCTCATTAGTGGAATACATTTTTCTATGATTGCGTCTTTCCCTCCAAAGTTTTAACCACTCATGCAAGAAATTTACAGATTCATAATTACCGCACACCTAAACAAGAGATTGCACAAGAAAAGCACGAAGAATAATAAGAGTTAAAACATGAAGTCCAATTAAATCATTTTAGGGGAGAAAAATACGGTAAGTACCAGAAATCTCTGACCTGAGAGGCCTTTGTTGGCTTGTACTTGTGAGTCCATAAGCTTCCCTCGGACTTACCTTCACAACTATGGTAGTAAGAGTTCATACTGCAATGCAAGATAAAAGGGTTATGGCAAACAAATGTTCTAGCCAAGGAAAAAGCATGTGGGATCAAAACAAAAATCACAACTCATAATTTCCAAGATACTATCAATCTCAATATCTCATTAGTCTGAGAAGCAACATAAATACAACTTAAAAACTACCATTTTCTTACAACAACCACCAATTCTTATCCAACTAAGCTAGATCAATCACATGCATTAACCATGCCATTTTCTCACAACAGAATAAAAAATTATTTGCTAAACTACTAACAGAAACCTGGTACGACCATGCTGAAACAGATAAAGACAGAGAAAGTGGAACATAGGTGGTAACTTTTAAATTGCTTAAATTACGAAACCATGTCAATCAAGATGTTAATCAAATGTTCTCATTGCTTTCAGCCAAATACAATACAGACACAACCAATCAGTTATGATAGCAAAAATTTGGCACAAGGTCATGACTCATGAGTAGAGTCTACAATGCAAAGGGAAACTGAGAAGAATAATATAAATTTAGAAAAGAAAATAATAATATTTAAATAAAATTTACACAATTAGGGGTGTGCGTCATGCGCATGTCAACCTTTCTTGGAGAAATCTATTCCGGGGCTGCGTTTCTGATGATCTGAAACAACCTGCTTGCCCTGAAAAAGTACCAACTCCATCAACCTCCAAATCCTGACAATAATTTTCAGCAAAGGTTAAGTGATTGAAATACTTAATGTTGTGCAAAGGGACCAGGTTACCAGGGACAAGACACATTAATTAGATTCTAGAACAAATTAGATACCATCTTGGAATCATCTGGCTTTGAAAGGCATACTGGTTGCTCATTAGGTAGCACAGCTGAGTTTGCTAGTGATATTTCTTGCAGAAGCTGACCATCTAAACATGACATAGAATTCTGAGAAATTAAAGCATGGGATTGGTCCACAGCACTATGAAGGTTATCGAAATTTAAGGGTTCAACAGAACCCATCAAAACAGGCAAATTTGAAGTTTCTGAACTGTATTTTGCAATCGTAGTCGTCCCCAAAAATGTCCAGTTATTCCAGTCAAGGGATGAGGTATCATCCTGCATTGGTAAAATGTATGCCTAATTCAAATTAGAAGAAATTACCAATTACTAAATCAAACAAAATAAGTATTAAGCTACCAATGATCATAAATAAGGAGTATCAAATTACCAACAGAAATACCACTACCTGACAATTTTCAAAAACATGAACAGGACCAGAAAACTTTCTTCTATCCTCTGTCCTATCCGTGCATAAAGTAGGTTCTGTCTTATTCAGCTCCTGAGATTTCTTCCCTAATTTCCATGAAGAAAAAAATGGGTGTATTTGCCGCCCTGCATACATCCTCGAATTCTCCTGATTCAAAGGAGCCAACGTAGCTGAATCATCGTCAGCACAGAAATTTTATATGCAATGTCTTAACAAACTCACTAAGACCACATTGCTATTCCACATGCATTGAAAAACTAAAAAGAGATATGTATGGGGAAATATAAAATCCATGCAATCAGGCTTGTGTTATTATAAGAAAACCATGCCTTGAATCCTTTGATATATTATAAAATTTAATTTGATAGATACTCAGTGGTGGCTGTGTCATGAATCATATCATGATATAACTAAATTAGACAACAAGAAAATCATGATCATGATATGATATAACTATAATTATTGCATAATATATATGCAGTATACCGACGAGGAATTAAGAAGATTCATTAAGATTTAGGATTAGAAATTTAAAATAAAAAATAATTTGAAAAATAGTATAGATAAGGCGCGTGTGCTCACTAACCTCTGCTGATAATTTCGCCTCCAACAGCAAATCAATCTTCTGAACTGAGTCTGATGAAACTACCTCCTTAATTCCATTAGCCAATACATTTTTCTTTGTTGTGCTACTCTGTTTAAGTAAATACTCAAATTTCAGCTAAATTTTAACTGAATTTCAACTAATAGTAAATTACCCTAATTTGTCCCAAAGCAGCCATAATTAAATAGATAAATTACCTTGGAAACTCTTTTCCGAGCAGTGGTTTTGTTGCACTTTCTCCTTTTGGTGCCACTTAAACCTTCTTTTTCCCCTGCTTCACTGTGGTTTGGTGTACTCATATCGTTGGGATTGGGCATTGGTATGGCATCGTAAGGTTTTGACATTTTAAGGTGATTTAGTGTGAAGTAGAAAGGAGAAATGGAATTAAAAAATCTGAATCTTCCAATTTATTTGAATTTTGGAATGCAATCAAAATTCTTGATTTCTAGAATTTAGGAAGTTGGAGAATATTAAGGTAGTTTAGTAAAGTACAGTGAATCATCATTACTCATTAATTATGTTTGTGGATGAGTAACTCATCGGTAGTTTACCTCAAGAGTTTCGGTGTCACCAACATACCAAACTCATTAGGCATCCTTTATGTCACCCAGATACGGATACTGTTACGGCAACGGGATAAGAAAACTTTTTAAAAAATTGGGTTACGGATATATATATATATATATATATATATATATATATATATATATATAAAAGTAAATTTGATATTTTTTAGGAGATAAATAATATATTTTAATTAATAAAATATATTTTATATTTAATTTAATAATATTTTATTTATACTTAGACATTTAAATAATTAATTTAACGTATTAAATTTTATATTTAAATAGTGTTAGCATAAAAAAGTTAAAAACAAAAAAAATGACTCAAAATAATATAATTTTAAATTAATTTAAACAAAAAATATATTTAGTCATATTTAAAACGTACTAAAAAAATATTAAAAAAAAAATTGTCCAGTCGTACCTAAATACCCAATACGGTACTTTTCTGAAAATGTCATACCTATGCAACAAGAGGTCATCCTTAAAAAATATTAGGTACTCCTGATGGAAATGAAAATTCTTACACAGTTACATTCATATATTATTTGAATGAGAAATCATCAACGAGCATCTAAAACAGTCATTTTATGAAGAAATGCATTATCATAGTCTAAGATAAAAATTTTACCACTTAAGAGCATTTTCGATATTTTGGGCAAAATAGCGGTATTATTGAAAATAAAATTGTTTTAATTTAAATTCTGGAAACTTAAGACATATTGAGGAATTAATTTTGGAGTTTTCGAAATTTTGGAGTTTTTGAAACATTAAAAGTCGAGTTGTAATTAATATTTACTTTAAGACCTCTTGAATTTAAAGTTAAATACATTAGCGGCAAAATAGTAAATTTATTGCTTTCAAAAAATTAATAGTAAATTTATTGCTTTCAAAAAATTAATTTCCTATTATGTTATGCATACTGAAATTATGTTCGTACAATGGGATTTTACAAGTAAGGAATTTAAGAGGAAAATGCCCAAGAGGTCAGAATCGGTTTTTCTTGGTGACTGTTGGACCAATTTGGCTCGGTTTGGATTAAACCAATCCGGGTTAATTAGATCAGTCGATTCAATTGAGTCACGTGTGGTCAGTAGTGCTGGCCACCATTTGAGATTTATTTCCGGCCAAAGTTCTGGAACTGGTTTATAATGAAATGAAATTGTTGTGAATTGAGGGGTCGTCCCTTGTGTTGTATGGTCATCTGTTTCACTGTCAATGCAGTTGTTTTCTAAATGCTTCGGTGACGGGATCATCACCACTATGATATGATCAATAGTAACGTTGGGCTTTACACGACAACGAGGATGGTAGAGGCCGCTATAGTGGATTCTATGAAGACCATTGGTGCATGTGCATCATTAATGATTTTTCCTCACTAGTTTCTTACAAATTTAGTAAAGATTAGTTTAATACTCAAATAAATTTATTAATATTTTGATCAAACATCACTTTGAGTCTTTAGTTAAATTGTTTACAGGAAATTAAAGAAGAAATTTAAGAGGAATTGAAGGAGCCTGAGGGTGAAGAAAAGCTCACCCTGGGAACAAGAAGGCCACGCCTAGGCGTGGCACAACAAGCCTCACATCGCGCCTAGGCATGATACAAGGTCACGCCTAGGCGTGACCACCACCACCAAAGGTCACGCCTAGGTGTGACATCAAAACCCTGGAGACAAGCAAGCCAGCTTAGGTGTAACATTCCGATTTTTTATATATCGCGACACTATCTACGATCGGAATGCCACATTACCTAACCTAAGAATCTAACTCTAAATCATATTATTTACATATAAGCCTGTCGAAATAAAACGCCATCGCATCAATCATAAAACATCGAGTAATTAAAACGATTTCTAAAGATGCAGAAAGCTTAAATATATAAGTACTATGGCGGTAATCCGTCCAGTGTTATTAGAAGAAAGCTAGTCCTAGCGGTAGTCCGCCTGCACTAGCTGAGGGAGAGAGAGAGATGTATGATAAACTTTTATTTTATTGAATGCTTAAATGCAGAAAAAGATTGAAGAAGGGGGAGGAAGAAGGAAGAGCTGAAGAGCTTACAAGGGAGCTCTCAGGGCTTCTCTCTCTAGCTTCTCTCCCTTCTTATAATTGTAATGTGTAAACTGAAGGGTGCCTCACAACATGGTCAAGGACTCCTTTTATAATTGAAAATTTCACTGTTTCTACAGTACAGGTAAAGATGACCTAGACTATAGCTACAGTTCC
>JASCZI010211907.1:0-14954 GCA_036250425.1 Stylosanthes scabra
CGTTATAACGTGGCCTTGACGCGGTCATGAGATGCTAATGGACCAAGTGAGCAACGGACCAAGGAGCAAGGACACCAAGGACCGCGTTAGGCTCACGTTGCAACGTTGCCTTGGGTGAGCTTTCCACGCATATGCGTGGACTTTCACGCCTATGCGTGGGTCTTGTGCTTGCTGCCAAAGTGTTTTCCACGCATATGCGTGGATGACTGATCCACCACGCATATGCGTGGTCTGGTTGTGACTCTATCCACGCATAAGCGTGGTCTGGTGTACTCTGTATCATGGTGGAGTCACGTTTTAAGTTGTGTAGCTTGCTCATTCACCACGCATATGCGTGGTCTTCTACGCCTATGCGTGCAAAGGATGGGCTTGGTTACCACGCCTAAGCGTGACAGAGTTACTTAGGCGTGGACTTGACTTCTTGTAGCACGCATATGCGTGCTCTTCCACGTATATGCGTGGAGTCTTTGCTCTGTTTTTCTCTGTTTCTTCTGCTTCAAGTTATCTTCTGCTCCTTAGTTTATTTCCTTTGTAAATTCCTGCAGAACATAACAAGACACTCAAGATAGTAAATGATAATGAATTAAACATGAATTACTTGAGTATTAAGCTGATTATTTAGTAAAAGCTCATGAAATTGAGGTCTAAAACCATGAATGATGCACATGCATCAACACAATATTTGATTCATAGTTCTTCAATTTGTAATATCATACTCTTGTTAGAGAGCTTCCAAAAATCATTTTGTTGATTTGTATGATAAGAGATTGGTTCTCTTATTGTTAGAGTTGAGAGATACAAACACTATATTCGATTTAGATAAGCACTCAAGGAAATTCTTGAAGTTGGGAATACTTCGAGTGGAGTGGCTTGTCGTGAGAAGTCGTGAGGTATTATAATCTTAGACTCAAGATTGTAAAAGGTTTTTCAAGCACCATTGAAGCTTGATAATAGTGGAACTTCTCAATAGCGATTGAGAAAGAGTGGACGTAGGTGAAGATTACGCCGAACCACTATAAATCTTGTGTATAAATCTCTATCCCTTATCTTTTTTACAATTCCGTTATTTATTTTCACAAGCATCTTTGCTAAGTAAAAGCTCCCTATAAGTACTTAAGAAGTGGCTTAAGTCCTCGGAAAAATACTAAGCAAAAATACTTGAGTTATTTAATTTCAAGTCTTTTAAATCTATATCAAGTATTCTTGGAAACTACAAGCTCCTTATAAGTGGCTAGGAATTGACTTAGTCCCTTGGAAAAATACTAGTACAAGCACTTGTGTTGTTCATTATTCTTAGATATTTACGTTTCCGCAAAAATTATTCATTGTTGTTGAGATACTCAATTCACCCCCTCTTGAGTATCCGTGCTACGTTACTAACATTTTGTGCATTGATCCATATCATTATCTTGTTTTTCCAATAGGAATAGTTTGTCCCATTGAAAAGTGGAGGACGTTGGGTTGAGAATCCTTCACTTGCATAGATGTTGTAGCTTGTGCTTGGTCCGTCCATGATCGTTCCTCTTAAAACTGTTAAGTCTTTATCTAAGAGTTTAGCTCATGATACCAATTGTTAGTCACGTAGCATGGATACTCAAAACGGGGTGAATTGAGTATCTCAACAACAATGAATAATTTTTGCGGAAACGTAAATATCTAAGAATAATGAACAACACAAGTGCTTGTACTAGTATTTTTCCAAGGGACTAAGTCAATTCCTAGCCACTTATAAGGAGTTTGTAGTTTCCAAGAACACTTGATATAGATTTAAAAGACTTGAAATTAAATAACTCAAGTATTTTTGCTTAGTATTTTTCCGAGGACTTAAGCCACTTCTTAAGTACTTATAGGGAGCTTTTCCTTAGCAAAGATGCTTGTGAAAATAAATAACAGAATTGTAAAAGATAAGGCATAGAGATTGATACACAAGATTTATAGTGGTTCGGCGCAACTCTTGCCTACGTCCACTCTTTCTCAATCGCAATTGAGAAGTTCCACTAAACCACCAAGCTTCAAGGTGCTTGATAAACCTTTACAACAACGAGCACTTGAATCGAACACCTCACGGTATATGATCTCCACCAAGTTATTAAGCCACTCCACTCAAAGTAATCCCAACTTCAAGATTTTCCTTGAGTGCTTAATAAGACAATAACCCACTCCACTCGAAGCAATCCCAACTTCAAGATTTTCCTTGAGTGTTTATTGTACTCTCGGAATCCTCACCGACTATAGTGTTTATCAAGTCTCACACCCCTTGGAGAATACCACTCCAAGTCACTCAAACAAAGAGAAATAGAATACCGACTGACCGTAAAAATGTATTTTTACTTTTTACTGGCCGTAAAAACGTATTTTTACTATTTACAAAAGACATATATATATATCAATCTGAAGCTCCAGACGTTAGCTTTCTAATGCAACAAGAACCACATCGTTTGGACCTCTGTAGCTCAAGTTATCATCACTTTAGTGCACAAAGGTCAAGTTTGACAGCATGCACTAAGCTTTAAAACAGCTAACAAGTCATAAAACTTTTACGGCCATAGTTTTCGTAAAACCTTTTCTTTAAAAAAATTTTCTTGTGTGTGTGAGAGGGAGATAATAAACTTTGGTTCTTGACAAGAAGTTTACCTAAATCCTAAGATATTAAATCATCTTCAAAGCTTGCGGACTCGTCTTCTTGTCTTGTTGCTTGCTTCCAACGCTTATCCTCAACTTCAATGTCTGTCTTGACGTCGTTTGCATCTTTTAACGCTTATCCTCAACTTCAATGTTTGTCATTCATCAAAACCTAAATCAAATGAACTTATCCATATTGTAACATTGTTAACAGATTGAAGATGAAGGTGAAGGGTGAAGGGGTGGCACTGATTGGAAACGACAGGAGTAGTAAAAGAGGGTTAGATTAGGGTTGAGATAAAAGAGGGTTAAAACCGAAAGAGAAGATGTTGATCCAATGTTGATTGTAAAAAATTTAACACTAAGGATAGATTTGAAATCAATAAAAACTTGAAGAACAAAATTGAAACAAATTAAACTTTAAAGGTATTTTTGAAACTTTTAACAAACTCGAGGGACATAAACTATACTTTACCCTATAAATTATTATGTTATATGATTTGAAACTTCTAATTGAAAACTAAATAGTGAAAAAGTAGCACCTAGCCAGTAGAGAGACAATCATTGCAAAAAATCGGCTCTCACCAATTAAATTGACTTCGTTGAAAATTATGAAAATATTACTTCTACTGTGTTAGTGCAAGCTAAGTCTTTTCAATACTCGGATGTCTCCTCTTATAAAACTTATATGTGGTCTTCTACTTCATTTGATATTCATCAAAAGTTTGAGTTGATGTTTCTATTTTGTTGTAGTTGTAGTCGCATTTTTGTAATGATCCATATCAATGAATATAAAAGTATACAAAATTTATTAGAACAAAATATAAAAATATACTTTTTCTTTTGTCCGATCTATTATTTGTTTATGAGCATAAGGGGATTCAAAATGATACAAACAATATTGTATCTCAGAGTAAACCTAATCTGAATCACTAATTGGGAGAATGCAAGTGATTTGTTTGGTTGTTTTTCTTAAAGCCTAGTAACAAAAGTGTATGTTTTTCAAATATGTATGTATTGGGTTATTATTTTTTTTTTCATCTTTCTTTGTTTTTTTAGGTTATACGGTGATGAATTTTATTAGCACCCAACAACATTTTGACACAAGAGTGAAGTTTTTGATAAGAACTTGCAATCCCTTTGGTATGTTGGTTTGTTGCCCTTGCAACTTTTTAAGACAAAAAAGCAAATATGCATAATTTATTTTGAAGTTAAGAATTTTGTGAAGTCAATATGTGAAATAATATATATATTTTAATATATAATTGATTTAATAAGTGGGAGAAAAAGACACAAAGTACGCAATACTTACATAAATTTTAGTGGTATGTTTTTTTTTTGGATTTTTATTCATTCTTAATCAAAATACAGGAGAAAGAAAATAATAAATAATTCATCACCAATTACCAAAGTTCAAGAGAATAATAAAAACAACTATGCTAGGGAACCAATACTTTGGTAACTAACAAATAAATAAGTGACTATCCAAAATTGAAAAAATGTTATCATCTAAAATTGAAAAAAGTTATCATCCAAATAGAATAAAAATAATTACGCAAAGAATATAAAATTGATCATCCATTACTCATCTACCATCACCACCACCACCACTCGCACTCACCTAAACCCTAAACCACCATCAACCACAGCCCTCACCAACACAACAACAACAACAACAAAGAGAAGAGGCGTGAAGAAGAAGAAAAATAAGCTTCGACGAGAAGAAGAGGAAGAAGAAGAAGCTGCGGCGGCCGGCAAAAATGCGATGCCGCCTCGCGATGGATATCTGAAGCCGCGAAGAAGATGAAGAAGAAGAAGAACGGTTGCAAAGACAGAGCCACAGAGGCGGGCGGTGCTTGCACAGTAGAGGAGGAGGAGGAGAAGGATAAGAAGAAGCTGTGCTACTGCTGCTACGACGAGGGTGCAAAGGTGACGTTGCGGCATATTGAGAAAAAGAAAAAGGAAGGAAGAGAGAGATGAGATATAGTTTCTATGGAGAGAAAAAGGGGGCTATGTTTTCTTGATTCACATTGGCCCCAATGTATTCGGCCCCTATATTTTTCCTAATAAATAATTCATCACCAATTACTAAAGTTCACACCTATTAACCTCCTATATAATAGTTAATAATGTATTAATGAAAATGTTGAAATTAATTCTTTAAAGCAATAGAAAAACGATAGAACAAACACGATGGAATAATCAAACAACACCACACTAGCCTATAGTAAAATCATTTACAAAGTTAAATTTTGATACACTGGCAATGTAAAGTCGTTTTATAAAGTCGTTCAATTATATCTGAACTTTAAAATGACCATTCACACAGTTAATGTACGAGGCAAGGTCTATAATTTTATAAAAAAAATACTATTTTAATTATAGATTAATAATATTTTATAAGGCCAATTTTATTATTTTTATCTAAATAGATATATGGTTATCGCTTATTGTGTATTGTTTTATACTTCAGTATTTTAAATGTATTTTTTTGCAATTTTATTTCTAGACACAATAATGATAGATGAAATGTAACAACAACACCAAAATTATTAGAAGGTGAATAATATATTCCTAAAAATTTTATAATTTATTTTGCTGTTAACATGAAATCTTTTTTAAATAGGAAAATAGCTACCGGCAGAATTTTCCACCGGTAAATCCCACGGTAACGTTAGCAAAATTAAAAAAGAATATTTAAAAAATGGCAATCCATATCAGAAACCTGTATAATAAGCAGCAAATCCAAGCCAAATAATCCACTTATTTTGGTAATTTGCAGATATTATGAAAACATAAAATGACAAATTGTACTAAAAATATAAAAAAGGTTAACTACTATTTTGGTCCCCAAGGTTTATCTGGAAAATCAATTTCGTCTCTAACCTTTTTTCTTGTTTAAAATGATCCCCATGTTTCATTTTATTTTAAAATTGTCCTATGGAATTTTTATTACCAAATTATCCCTTTGTCTATTAGTTGGTTATTGATTTTGTTTTATTTTATTAGTAAATAAATAATATTTAACAATAAGGAAGGTTGGTTTCACCTTCTCATGGGCCAGCGCATTTCCCTAATTCCCTCCTGTCTGTTTGCTGCGCTCTGCTCCAGCTAAGTTCCAGTTCCAGTTCGTCGCACGCGGTCTACTTCGGTTGCAGCCCCAATTGTGATCGCCTCCTGCTCATGTTCGCCTCAATTCCAACTTCCGTGTGCGTTTAGCTCCTTCCCCATCACACTCTGTTTCATACTTCAATTGTTCCTCTTGTAGCTCGTGAATGGTAATTTATCTTACTGCGTTTTTTATTTTTTTAGACTTCTGGTGTTCTTTTTATTAAAATTAATTTGTTAATTTGCTCAATTGTTCAATTATTGTTTAATTGATAAATTTTCTATTGATAATTTTCGTTATTGGTATTTGAGGGATAATGGTTGCAGTTGCCATTATTGTATAATAATACTTCATGGCTTGTTAACTTATGTATTGTTTCTGTTCTGCTTGATGCTTTTGGATCATATTTTTGTCTTGTAATCTCTTGACATTAACGAACATTTTGATAGATATGGATCTGTGATTAGACATAATGAATAAAAATCAGAGAATTATATTGAAAATTAAATGGACAGAGTAACAACAATAATATTAATTGGACAGACATAAAAACAGTAAATCATTTGGCTAGTGTAACTAAAACAAAAATGGAAATCCTAAGAGTAACTAAACTAGGAGAGAAGATGGGAGAATATGAATTCCCCAAAAACTCTTCAAAAATTTTCAAGACTTATGATCCCCAAAAATGGGTCTCAGAAGGGTATGTGTTGAATGGGGTAGCATCCCTCCTATTTATAGGCCTCAATTTAGTTTGAAATTCTCTTTTTAACCTTCATTTTGCTTGCTGCCCACGCACCTGTGCGTACACACCAAGTTTCTGTGCGTACGCACAGATGAGAAAACGTGACTTGCACGTCACTCCAGTTTGTGTGCGTACGCATCGATGGCATGTGCATACACATATGGGACATATATACACCATTTCGAAGATCTGGATGTTATCTTTCCAATGGAATTGGAACCATGTCATTTGGACCTCTGTAGCTCAAGTTATGATCAAATTTGTGTGAAGAGGTCAGAATTGACAGCATCAGAAAAATTTTGAGCACCGATCTTTGGACGCGAATTTCTCATAGAATCACTTAGAACCGGAAGAAGTGCTCAACATAAAAGTTGTAGATATTGAATTCTTATTTTCAAATAATTCAAGTTTGCTCCAATCTGATGACTATAGCTCCCTTTCTTCTCTTCTCATTCTTGCTCCTTTTGCTTTTCATTGCCACTTCTAATCCAATTCTAACCTATCTAGGCTTGAAGCACTTGAACAAACACATCAAGGTATCGAATGGAATGAGAATTAAGTAACTCTATGGTGAAATATGGCCAAAAATGCATGTATTCACAATTTAAGCCCTAAGGAGCAATAATTCATAAATGCACTCAATTTGCAAATATTTAAGTAAGTTTGGTTTGATAATTTGCTTATTTATAGCACAAGATAAACCATCAGAAATGGGTTTATCAATCAGCTTCGGAGAAAGAATGACCAATAGAGTGTAAAGAATCTACCAATTTTCGAATTGATTGGAGGTATTCACTGATGGTACTCGTTTTCTTGGTGGCTTGAAGCTGATCCTTGAGGCTCTAAATTCTGGTGCTTGATGATGTTGTGAAAGGTGAGTGATGGTGTCCCAGGCTTCAGCGAAGGTGGGGCAGTGGATGACTCTATTATGATAGGTGAGCCTCATTGAGGCATCTAACCAAGTCATCAAGGCACAATCATTCTACATACATTCCCCAAATTTCTCTGATTCTTTGGGCACAACGGGAGTGGAGGATGGATTCTTTTTTGGAACGACTGTGGGTTCATCTTCTACTGAGTTATTCTTATTTACAGATTTAGATTAAGCATTTAGCGATGGATTAACTTCAAATTGGGGAGGAATCTTGTCTGAAGAAAAATTATCTTGAAGCTTGAGCGTTCGTAGAGTGAGGATGACACTCTTCTTCCAAGTGTAGAAGTTGTTGTCATCGAGCTTGTTTGCAAGGGAAAAAGACCGTTCTTAGTGTTGAGGAGTGAAGAAACAAGTAATGCCATGTAGATCATTTCTAGGAGGATCTGGATACCATGTTAGAGTTCCACATACAACAAGAACTCTTAGCTTGAAGAAGCAAAGAAGAACAATTGCAGCAACTGAAATCCCTAATCCAAGAACAGGGATGAACAACACATAAGAGTAAAAGGAAAGTAAGAGAGAGAGAGAGAGAATAGAAAGTAATGATAATGTATTATTGTAAAAAGCTTACAATTACAGAGTAAAGAAAAGCTACTTATACTCTCTGCTCTAATACAAGAATACAACCTTAATACATAATACATACAAGAATACACGAAAGAATACTATCTAGTTATTCTAACGCTAATAGGTGGGAGGTGTTGGAGGGGTCAATTTTATAGGAGGAGGTAGAGGTGTCCATGCGGGAACAATCAGTGGAATAGGGGGAGCAGGAGGCGGCGGAGGGCCGTGGTTGTCCGGATTCAAAACCACCAAGTACGGAGAATGAGACGAAGTCACCTATGTGTTGCCAGGCGTGGAAAAGGTAGAAGGAGAAGGGGTAGTCTCCATGGGGGAACCACAACTCTCCCACGACCTCTACCACGTGGTTTAGATAGTACCTCTTGCGACCATATCAACCTAAAAATATCCTATTAACAGCAACAGAGTTAATTACTATGCAACAAATTATAATGGAACATTGAATTTTATGTAATAAAATACACAATTCATGTAAACAGAAAGTAAGCATGTAAATAGAAAATAAGCAAATATTCTAATAAGCAAACTACACAATGCATATAAATAGAAAATAAGCAAATACTCTAATTACCCTAATCGTTGTCATTACTCAACAAGTCTAAGTTCTCTTCAAGGTTGTCTTCATATTCGTTGCTAACCTCATTATCATCAAACTCACCTTTTCTTCATCATCCACGTCTGGTGTTACCATGTCATTATCACAGCAAACGACAATAACTTCGTCAGGGACTTGAGGAGTGGCAAGACTAATCGAAAGACCCGTATCCCCAACTATCTTTGAAGGAGTTAGATAATCATTTTGGTAAGGTTCTTCCCCTTCTGTTTGGTCACTCTCAATCCGACCTCTTGGTTTAGTTTTAGTCACCACTACCCAAGAGGATTTGCAACTTCCGGGGAAAGGTAAGTAATATACTTCTCGGAAATTTTGTAGCAAGATGAAAGGGTCATAGTGTTTGTATTTCTTAGACGTGTTAACTTCGATGATGTCGAGTCCTTGTGTTTACTAGTTCCTGTTCGCGGACTCATTTCAAACCATTCACAATTGAACAAAACAACTCAGGAGCTTTTGCCACTAAACACTAAATTTGGAGGACATTGTGCAAAACCCCAAACCAATAACTTTCCACTACAAGAAATTCGCTAATTATCGTCGGATTTAATCCCATGGGACTTCCATCGGAGTTTTCGTCGGTGGCTTTCAAACGAGATTTTGACGAACAGTTTTTCGTCAGATTTGAGGATCCCTGATGAACCCGTTTTATATGATGAAAAATATGTTAGAATTGAGAGGTTCATCAACATATTTTCACACAATTGCTAGTGAATAACCACGATTTCAATCCTTTTTCTTGAATATGCTCCTAAAGATAAATATACGCTAACTTAGCCTTAAAAGTGATGGAAATTTGTGAAATCTCATCCCACTTGGTGCATTGATATGTTTGCTAGTGGATTTCAGGCTTATAGGGATTGAGAAAGGAATAAGAAAGGCTAAGGAAGGCATTGAAGGGCAAAAGGTTCACAAGAGGAAGCCAAAAAGTGAGAAACAGGGCACCGTGCGGTCGCACGATCCTATCGTGCGACCTCACGTGTCCCTGGGAGCATTTCGGGATGCATCCTGCCAATACCCGCGCGACTGCACGGTCTCACCAAGCGATCGCGCGGGTGCAAAGTCAAAGCTGCAATCTTTGTTGACCGTGCGACCGCACCGTGTACCGCACGATCGCACGGTACCGTCTGGCAGAATTAAAATCAAGGCTAAAAATGGAATTTCAAGTTTCCGGGCCAGGTCCAAAGCCCTTACAAGGCCCAATTCGATCTATATGAAAGAGGAACAGCTGAAACACAACAACACCAATTTCCCATTAGATCAATTGTAGAATTTAGAATAGTTGAAGGGGTTTTGGGAGACTTTTCCATCTCTCTCATTTTCTCTCTTCTAGTTCATAGTTGTTCTTAATTTCTCATTCCATTTTCCAGCCCTTCACTAGCCAAACTCTTCATTTTAACTCTTGTATAGATGTTTGTTAATTGATACTCTTGTTTAATTAATGCAATCTTTCCTTGCTTCTCTCATTTGCTCATCTTTATCTCAATTATACATTTCTTGCTCTTGTGTTCTTGTTTTTATGTTGCTGGAAATTATTGTTTGCTATGATCTATTGTGATTTCTTTGGTTGATTATTGATGTTTGTTAGTCATCTTGTTGATCTATCACAATTGCTACTCTAGATTCTCATTTTCTCTCATTATTTACCATGTTTCCATATTGTGCATGCCAAGTGTTTGATGTTTTGTTTCTTATGAGTATGGAGTAGTGTTCTTATGTCTTGGTCATGGGTTGAAGTGTGAATGATCTTAGCTACTAATCCCTAAGGACAAGAATGGGTTAAGGCTCGGGTTAAAATCATTCCGTTAACGTTAGGCTTTTGCTAGTGATGATTGAGTCCTTAATGAGGTGAACTTGATGGATTATTCAAGTTCCAAGGACCTAGGATCTTCACACTAGTGAGGTTCCTAGGACATTTGGAACGGGGTTAATTCTACCCACTCGACCAATTGACAGAGTGGGTTAAGTGTCTTACGTGACAACCATTCATAATTGGGATTAATAGTGATCATACGGACACATTATACTTTAACTCAAGACCAAGCACCTTTATTACTTGCGACACAAGTTATTTCCCATTTTTGCTCTTGTTCCCATCTCTCACCATTGCAACCCCAATATTTTCACAACCAATTACGAACCTCTGTTTTCAACTCCTAGGGAGAACGACCCGAGTTCTATACTCGATATTTTTTAAACTGGTTGCAAACTCTGTGACATTTTCTTGTTGAAGAACGATTTCAATATCACTTTCATAATTGATTCTGGTTCCGCTACAATGAATCTATTGTTTTAAATGATAAGGAATTCTGAATCGACCTTGATTGTGACGCCGAAATCAGCCTCTCTTCAATCCCACATAAAATCCCACGAAAAGTATTAGTGGGAAATAGGATTTGAATGGCGCGAGAATTTCTGTCGAATAAGCCGACGAAAAATTTGACGAAAACATGGAAACTCAAAACACACCGTTTTAATAAATGACGAATGGATTAGCCTCGGATCCATCTGACGGAAATCCTTAACTTAAGTTCGAATTGGACAAACGTTCCTCAGTCTCGTCGAAGAGAAAAGGAAGCTAACCCTAACACCTACCCTACACCCACGCCGCCTCCATCCCACCGGGCACCCTGTCGCCGCTCCGTTGACGCTGTCGACGCCGTCTGTGGCAGCCATCCCGCCTTGCGTTGTCCATTGTCGTTGTTCGAAGAGGCGTTTGAGATGAGCTATAACACCGTCGCCTCGAGGCCGCCGCCGCCGTCCCTTGCCATCTGCAACAGCACATATATGAGGTCTGGAGTCTCAAGGATACCCTAGCTAAGAGGGATGCGCGAGTAAAGGAGCATCTACGGCGCATGGAGGAGATGTAGCGACAGATGACGGCCTTCTACAACCCCCTACGCCCTGGGAGCGGCACTGTTGTGGGTGGTTCAGGTTCTTTGACTGTACCACCATTACCACCTCATCCACTACCACAGGAGCCAGATCATCCTCCAGCCGATGATGATGACGACTACTAGGATGCGCAACTAGGTTAGTATTTGTTTTTTGTTGTTGTTGTTGTTGTTGTTGTTGTTGTTGTTCAGCTAGGGACATTTTTTCTGTATTCATGTATGGATTGCATTGTTAGATATTTGAATTTTTATTGTGTTTGATTAATAATCAGTTAGGATTTTCTGTTATTTGTTGTGTGCATTGGGAAATTTAATTGCACAATTCAGTATCAGGTTTAATTTATGAAACAGTGAGTTTAAAAAAAAAAACCTGGGAAGCTATATGTAGATTTCCTTCGGATTTTTCGTCGGATTACATTTTCATTTTTAAGAAAAATAAAACAATTTCCATAGGATAAGATCTTATGAGTCAAGGCTATTTGCGTCAGATTCTCCGTTGGATCCTTTTGCGTCAAATATGGATCCGACAGAAACTTCTAAAATTACATCGTCATGATTTTCATGATTTCCATCAAAATTATCCAATGAAAATTATCGTCGGACCCTTAAAATCCAACAAAAACATGTTTCCATTGAAGATTTAACCGTCAGATGCTTATTCGACAAAAAATCCGACGAAAGCTGATGAACTGTTGATTTTCTTGCCAAAATTTGACGGTAACTAACGAATTTCTTGTAGTGTTGGCTACTGTTGGATTCCCCTCGGACACAAACCCCTGTGTTATCATTTTTTTCTGCATTGACCATTCTAGGTGTGGAATCAGTACTCGTTGACGTTGTAAATTGGATAATTTGTGGCTTTGTACCCCAACTAAGTGCCACAAGTTCTGTATTTGCATGCTGTTTTGTCCAAATTGTGTTGGGCATGTTTGTTGAGGTTCAAGCATGAGTGAGTATTAAAATTAATTCCACATCGAAGGAAACAAAGAGAAATGGGGAGTTTATAAGATGAGAAATCCATTTATTTGACACCTTAAGGTTTTAAGTTGGATGTGATGTCTTCTCATCTTATGTTCTCTCACTTGGTTCCTCCTCAAAATATTTCTGATTGTTAAGTATGCCCAACAAGTGGTATCAGAGCCGACGGTTGATCGGCCTGGTTTTAAGGAGTATTTATGAGAAACATCGAAAGTCTTCTCAATAAATGTGGTTTGAGCGACGAGTCTCGCGGTGTGGTTCGGCAGTGTGATGGACGAATACTCGAATGTGGTGAAGGAGCTAAGAGAAAAAGGGGAGTGGAATGTGCTCAATATGGAGACTCATACTTGAGGGGAGATTTTTGTGGTTCAAGTGTGAGTGGGCATTAAAATTAGTCCCATATTGCAGTAAATAAAGAGAAATAAGGAGTTTATAAGATGAGAGACCCATTTACTTGACACCTTAAGATTCTGAGTTTGATGTGGTATATTCTCATCTTATGTTCTTCCACTTGATTCCTCCCCAAATTCTCCTCGAGGGTTAAGTGCTCCCCACGGTGGCCCAACAGTGTTCTCTAAACCAAAGTGGGAATTGCTTAATCGGAACACTAGGATTCGCTTGTTGGAATAACCTATGATGCATGCAGAACAATTATTTGCAAGAAAAGAACTAGAAATTGATTTGAAGTAAAGAAATACAATAGGACAATAAATTTACTCGAAAAAGGATGTAACTTGGTCACAATTGAGCAATATGTTAGCATTGCATTACCCGATGATACTTCCCCATTTCATCATTTCTGTCCAATGTTGTTCTACGTGTTTGCACATGTGGTTCAAAATAGAACGATCAAAAGACGAAAGTCTCTTTGGCAAGGAAACCCTCTATACGAGCTTTGTTTTTTAAGGTTTGCTTGTATGCTCCAATTAATTGCTCAAATGGATACATCCATCTAAACTGAACTGGTCGACAAACCCTAGCTTCGTATGGCAAGTGAATTGGCAAGTGCTCTATCACATAAAAAAATCTAAGTGGGAATATCCTTTCTAGCTTATAAAGTATTATCGGAATATGTTTTTCCATGATCAAAAGATCATCTATATGTAGCTCTCTGGAACACAACTCCTGAAAGAACTCGCTTAACTCAGTGAGCGGCTTTCATATGTTCGTCGAAAGTTCCCTAAACGCTATAGGAAACAATAACTCCATAAAACATGACAATTCCCGTGCTTTGTGTTTCATCTTTACCATTAAAGTATTAATAATCAAACCCTACTTCTACATTTAAGACAAGTATATCTGGGTGAGTTTCTTCACCTTCTTTCTTTTATATTGTTTAATTTAATTTATTCAAATTATCTGTTTGTTTAATTTTATTATTTTATTATTTAACTTTAATTTGAAGCTTAATAGATTATCATTTGATTACACACTTAAGAGGAAAATGTAACATCCCAAAATAATTGTCCAAAATATAATTTGTTTTATTATCTTTTATTTGCTAAAATAAGGTAATATTATATGTGTGAATTAGTTTATATCATAAAAAAATTTTCTAATATCAATACCATGTTAAAATGATACACGCAATAAGATTTGATGTAATAAGGTTTTAAAAAAAAAAAAAAGAAGGACAAACCGTCGGTAATGAATAGTAATGCATAGTAACTATAATAATAAAATAATGAATAGTGCATAGTAAATAAAATATTAGATGAATAGTAAAAATTTTTAATTATAAAAGGGCGAGGGGGAGGCGCTGAAGGAAGGGAAAGAAGAAAAAAAAAGAGAGAGAGAAGAAAGAAAGAAAAAAAAAGAGAGAAAAAAAAAAGAAGAAGAAGAGGAAGAAAAAGAAGTAATAAAAATATTAATGTAGATATTTTTTTTTTACCTTCTGGCTATCGTATATCATTAATATTATTTTCTTGCATTATTTATTTGGACTGGTGCGGACTACCGCCAGGTCTGTTTAATATTATTATTGTGATATTATTTTCTTGCATTATTTCTTTGGACTAGTGCGGACTACCGCCAGGTCTGTTTAATATTATTATTGTGATATTATTTTCTTGCATTATTTCTTTGGACTAGTGCGGACTACCGCCAGGTCTGTTTAATATTGTTACTATGGTTATTATTATTATTATTATTATTATTATTATTATTATTATTATTACTAATCTATCACTAATATTATTATTATTATTACTATTATCATTAATATTATTATGTGTAATATTATTATTACTATTGTAATAGTTATATAAATATGATTATAATTGTTATAATAATTACTATTATTATTATTATTACTATTACTATTGATGTTATTATTATTGTTGCTATTATCACATATTTGTGATTGTTAATATTTTTCATGTGATGCTTTAAACCCGTAAGCTAAGGTGAGTGTGGGGAGGCTAGTGTGCCTAACATCCCTACTTAGCAAGCGGATAAGAAAATAAATTGTTTAAGACTTGACT
>JASCZI010211908.1:10330-32382 GCA_036250425.1 Stylosanthes scabra
TGTTCAGAATAAAAATAAATAAAAATACCGTTGAAATATTATTTATAAAAAAAAGTGAAAAATAGATTTTTTTAGACTTTTAAATAAAAAATAGATTACTATTCAGTCAAAATTGACTGTATGCATAAAAAGTAAAAACTGACGACTTTTCTTTCTTTAATTGATAATTGATTGATAGTTTATCATTGAAAATAAAAAAATATAGTTAATAAATATTTTTTTAATCAAATAAAAAAATTAAAAAAAATAAAATATTCATAACTATTGTTTATAAAATATTTATAATAAAAGTCATAGAACATCTAAAACCTAAAGCAATTAGTGATAAATCAACTTTGTATTTTTTAAATCAGAACATCCAAAATCTAAAAAAAAAATAGAATATCCAATTTAAATTATTGACTGATATTGATTGAATTTTTATCGATTATTTAGCTTGTTGAAAAAAATTAATAATCTTATTTCATCATCCTAGTTATTTTTCAACTTATCCATCTCTGGACAAAACCCAACAATGAAATTATCTTTTCAACTTTTAAATAAAATAATAATAAGTTTTCATTATGAAATAGTAACTATTTTGACTATAAATGTGCAAAATTATATACTAACTAATACTTAATATTTATAATTTTTTTTTTAATTTTTCGCCATATCTTTTAATGAGAAGTAAATTATTAATTTCCTCTATAAGTTTTATGAAATAAATTATTATTTTTAAAATTTAATTTTAATACACTCTCTATTGATTTCATAATTAGTTATTTAAGAAAATGATTGTGATGGGGTTTTAGGCTTTCAATACATCAAAATTACTCTTATTTTTATCCACAAATGTTTAAAATATTTATAAATCTGGCATTGTTTTCATGAAAGATGGGATTCTCTTCTAACCTAACATAATCCCAGCTCTTTACCCTCACCGCAGTCGTAGCAACCACCAACTCTACACGTAATGGATTCGCAACGCTTTAGTCCTAAGTGATACATTGGTTTGACTTATCAACCACTCCAATTAAGTCATGCATTGTTGAGGACGCTGGGCGAAAGATTTAACCAATCCTTCTTTGGGCATCTTTAGGCAAAATTCAATAATTCAACAACCACCTTATTGTAAGCATGGAAGAAAAAGCTCTGAACAACAATACTAGAGATTCCCAAATAAGACTTGATTGCAAAATCTCCGTTTGTTCGACAACAGTATATGAAGGGATATGCTGAACTCTTTTCCCCATGTCTAAATCCCCATGTTTTCTTTATGCTTGACCAATGAGTCCTTGGTGGAATCGAATAATAATGAACAAGGAGTCTTCAAATTTAACCCTGGTCATTGCGTACAGCGGTGCATCCAAATATGAATAGATACACCTGCTTATTCTTCTTGTGTCCCTTCCCAAGACTGCCCTATGATTTGAGTGCATGTTTTTTTCTGGAACTTTTTTGCGGCCGCGTAAAATAAACATACTGAAGCAAGAAAATAAAAGAAAAAAAGATGGGAAAAAAAACGACGAAATAACGGTCATGTTTAGAGTGTTGAAGGAGAGCAAATTCAAGAAGCATTTGACGTCATACTCGTTACATAAACCTCTATCAGGTCCTCAAGTAGAGGCTACCTGTCTCATTGCACACAAATTGAACTGTGTGTTATTTAGTATATTTACAAACTTAAGAACCCTGCTAAGTGCTAACCTTTCTTGTTTCAGCAGAATGTAGTTAAGCCAACAGTTACTATGGATAATTGAAATTAGCCACCAAAGGATCCCTGTTTGTGAATGCCTAAGACTTTCTCCCCGATTAACATTCCCGTTCCAGGCTCACAAAATAGCCAAGCCATAAGAGTTCTATCCTTAGTTTTCTTCCATCACCCTTTAAGTGCGAAAACACAAAATTGACAGTTTTGAGTGAAGGGAAAGAACCCCCTATACTGTCCTTGCAAATATTCACATTGGGACAGCATGGGTGGACGGACAATACTTCTCCATCACAACCCCGATACTAGCAGGAAACTGTTGGTTTCATGACTCAGTGCAGCCATCCAATAGAACACAAACAGCAAGGAATTATCAGAATAGTATCTTGTACATATCCAGAGATATTCACCAATGACAGATCCCAGGTGCCTCTGTTTTGCTCAATGCCACTATTTCCTCATACTGTGAAGAAAATACAAAGCCCCACAACTGCATGGAAGACAAAACAAAAAATCACTAATTAGCTCCTTTATTTCTAATAAATGACTCAGATTAATAGATTTGGTAGTGTAAGTGTGGGGAGCGGTAGGGGAAGGGGCTCAAGTGAGCATTGGAGCTCTGTGCGGACCTCAACTTCCTTCACTTCAAACTCTCTAGAATGTGCAAGGCAAGGATTCCCATAGGTTTCTGAGACTGAACTTGATCCATGCATTCTTGAGTAGATATGCAAAAAATATTAGAAGAAAATGACACGGAATGCAAGCTAAGAATTTCTTTTCATGACTAAAGTACAAAATTCTTACAGATCATCCTCCAAATAAAGCGCAAAATTACTTCCCCCACCAATAGCTAGAAAGTCAGTGGTGCAAAGTGTGAAGTAGCGATTGTTTCCTGCAATAATTTGACTCAGTTCAGCATAGTTATTCAAGAGAACAGAGCAGCTCCTGGAATTTCAAAACTTAAGAAAAGCATCATCTGACACTTAATCTCACACAAAATGACTCTGTTGAATATCCCAACAAACATTTTTAACAACACAACATGCAAATGAAAATAATCAGCGCATGTATTATAGAAATTCTGGAGTTTCCGCAAAGAGTAAAGGAAACCTTTCCTCAACAAGAGTTGGTTCCATATGTTCAAAAGGTACATCTCATTGAACGAGATGCCATGTGATCTCATGATTATCCAGAAATGTAGCTTTTTAAATTTATGAAGAATGGATGGAAGGATATTCTAAAATATAGCCAGGTTTTAGGTAAAAACAACATGGTTGTACCTCATGGCATAATTTCCAAAATGTGCCTTACAGAACACATGGAACATCCCTACTTACCATTCCACATATTTTTGGGCTAAAATATCAAAATATTCAAAACGCATATAAAACATTTGTCCATTCAGAAGATCATATTATCTATTATTTTGATTACAAGCAAAACACAGATTAATTGTACAGTAAAAGATAGACAAAGAGAAACATGTTTGAACTGAATCAAAGATAAACACCTGTGGGATGATATATAACAGGATGACCAGAAGTATTTGTGAAAACAAATGAACTGATTGTACCCTGTACAAAATTCATTGTCAACAAGATAAAAAAGAAAAAAAAAAGGAACATTATTGCAAAATAAATAACAATTAATAAAGCAGCCAATAGAATTAGAAAGTAGAAAGGATAAAAGAAGACCTGGTATTTTCTCTTGGAGGAAGGTCTAAGAGGTGCTTCAACCAGGCCACCAAATACTGCTCCTTGATGGTCTCCAACAACCTGCGACAGAATACCATTAAGAACCAATTCATGAGTAAAGAGAGAGCAGAAACTAGCTTCGCCAGTGAAATCACACAACAGTGTATGTATCTTTAATATTGGAATTCCAAGACTCTGCTTTCCAATTCGACAGCATAAACTTGTTTACCTAGTGAGCTTACAACATGTGACTTCAACTTAGAGTCTCCTCAAACAAGAACATTCTGGCATTTATTATTATGCCAAAATTTTGTATCCACAAACACCACCAAGGCCATCAAAGAATTAGGACTAAAAGAATACTTGGTGCTTAGCATTAAAGAGAAATTCAGCCTTTCATCCGAATAGCATCAAATTGTGTTTGACAGCTATGAGCTAACATTGTTTCTCAAATTCAGACATGAGTAAATGGGAGCTTAAAAGTTAAAACTTAAAACTAACTTGTGCTCAAGAACAATGAAACATTACCAACAAACTCAATCCAGGCCAAAGCATGCTCCTTCGGTAAAGATTTGAAAGTGATGTACCATGCCTCCAGGTGCTGCATATAATGCAAAGAGGTAAAACCAAAAAAGAATATTCAATAACAGCTATGTATCGGAACCTCTTAACACACAGTAGCATACTCTTGTGTCTTCCATGATCCAAAGAGTGAATCTTTATTCTTAGGTACCTGTATAGCAGCATCCATTTTCTCCCTTGAAGAAGAGTGGGAAGCGAAGCATACACAGCATTCCTTACATCAGAAGTGATGAGCATGGAAGGCTCTGAAGTTTCCGGCAGCTCATCAACCAAATCCGCCACAGGCTGCTCCTCGACAAGCTGAATCTCCCCCATCTCAACCTCAGAAAAGTTAGAGCGGCGCCCCTCATCAACATGCCTCCTGTTGTTGCCAAGGAAACCGCCCATTATAGTGGCTTGGTGAAAGGCAGTAGACAACAAACTCCTCTTAACAACAATGTTTTCCTTCATGGCTAGGTCTGATAAAGGATCATCAGCAACTGTTATTATATCATGATGAACCTGCCCATCCGGATCAGCACGATCATCGGAATCTGAGGAAGACAGAAAAGAATAGAGGAATGCAGCAAATGACGAAGTATCAGGCCCATCAACTAAATCATGAATGCCCTCTGATTCACTACCTCTTGATTCAGATTCAAATTCACCCACTTCCTCCTGGAGAAAACAACAAAATTCAGCGAGATTTCAAAGGAAAAAAACAAAACGACAATGCCGTTAACCCCAAAACCTAGGTCCTGCCTATAGGACTAATCCAATTCAATAATAATGAATGATAATGATCGATAACAATAAGAGCATGATATGACGTGATATAAGTAATTGATAATTGACGGTTGATGAATTGAGAGAGGAAAAAGACAGCTTACTGGGTGAGGAGAGGGTTTGTTGTTGTTGCCGTTGGTGTTGGTGAGGTTATCAGAGATCGGGTTTAGAAGAACAGTGGTGAAATCAGATACAAAGAGAGCTGCTTTGCTGCGTAACGATTGCTTTTTACCCATATTCCTATCTTTAGCCACCTTTTTTTCGTGGATGCGATCGTTACAATTCCAATTTTCCACCGCACAAAGGTGGTTACAATCGCTGCGATGCGATTCCTATAGTTTTTATTAATATTAATTAATATTATTATTCCTACTCAATACTCATGGTTCCTCCACCATTCCTTTCTTCCTCCCCACCAAAGTTTATCATTAAATTAATTTAATTCAAATGATGTAGATTATATATAACATTATAACTGTATATAAGAAACGGAACAACCGGCGCCGGCTGAAGACTAGCAAATGATATTATAATAAATTAATAAAAATAATAGTTTTTGTTGGGTAGATAATTGCTTCCAGATTGTTGGCAGCTCCCGATCAGCAGCAGTTAGCATGACTCACCTAAAATTTTGCATCTCTCTCCGCGCCAAAATCTGTCAGCGGGGTCTTATAATCTTATAAATAATATATTATGGGCTTGTATTACCAACTGGACTCCATGGCCCAATGGATAAGGCGCTGGTCTACGGAACCAGAGATTCTGGGTTCGATCCCCAGTGGAGTCGTTTGAATTTTTGCCAATGTTGACTTCATGCATATTATCATTTATAAAAATTATTCATTACTATAACCTTCATATCTTAAATCTAACAATACTGTAATTAAGTTTTTCATTTATTGAAAATTAAGCTCTGTAATTACTGCTAATGAGTAATTATTGTTGTATATTAAAAGAATACAATAAGCTCTGACATTGGCATTGCTTCCGACTTTCTGAATTTTTGGGGAGACAGATCAGAAACTCGCAGATTGTAATTGACAATGGCGACTTTGAAGGTTCCTGCTCACGTTCCATCTCCAGAGGAGGACTCTGAGCAATTGCGTAAAGCTTTTCAAGGTTACTCTCACTCGCTCCCATTTGCTGTTAGATCGTCGACGATCTATTCTGTTCACATCTTATCGATCCATCTCCATTCTTTTTAAAACATAAAAAATTTGGATCATAATCTGATTGTTCAGCTGCTTTGTTTCAGATCAAATGCATTGCATTAATTATTGACGTGCTTTGTTTGTGCAGCTACTGTTACTGTTACTTGTTTCTGCATGATGGATTACGATGATCATATTTGGCTTCATTTTTTTTTATAAATTTTTAAAAAATAATTGTTTCCTCTCTAGAGATTTTGATTTGCTCGCGTTTTCAATTTCTGCACATGTTGTTTAACCGGATCAAAGTATTACTGAATGTAATAATAGGTAGCCTTGATCCATAGGATAGGACATTGTTTTCTTTTCTGCTTGTGTGTTTTCAAATTTCAATATGTAGTGGCAAACTGGCAATTACAGAGAAAAACAAATATATGAGGGTTTTTCTTTTTTGAAAAAAAAAATAAGAATAATCAAGTAATTAAGCACTAATAGATTAGGGAAATTTCTTTGTACAAAATCTTTCACTGTTGCACAAGAAGTAGTTATTTGTTAATGTGAAATGTGTTTGCAGGATGGGGAACGGACGAAGGGTTGATAGTAAAAATCCTGTCTCATAGAAATGCAACTCAGCGCGAGTTGATTCGTGGAGCTTATGCTTCTGCCCATGGAGAGGATCTTCTTACATCGTTAGATAAAGAACTTTCGAGTGACTTTGAGGTTTGTTTTTACTTTTTAAATCCTCTGCTATCTGGCTTACTTTATGTGAATCTTAGTTTGACACATTCAAGGTAATTTGAGTTTGAGAAACGGATAGGTGCAGTTATGAAGCTATTTTCATATATAATGTTTGATCCTTTATTTATTTTGAATATAACAGCGGATTGTGATGTTATGGACTTTGGGTCCTGCTGAGCGTGACGCCCTTTTAGTTCATGAAGCCACCAAGAAAAAAGTGACTTCACCAAACAACTTTGTCCTTGTGGAAATTGCTTGCACCAGATCTCCACTTGAACTCTTCAAGGCAAAGCAAGTATATCAAGCTCGTCACAAACGTTCCATTGAAGAGGATGTTGCCTACCATACTTCTGGGGACTTGCGCAGGGTAAAAACTTTGAAGCTTCTATGTGCTTTATTACTGCATGATAATACTCAGGAGGTTGATGCAATGATGCCTAAGTTTCATCTTATTTAATTCGTCAATCAATCTTTCAAGATATTTACAACTCAGCTTGAAAGAGGTCGCCTTTTAGGAGGGCCCGTTTATGTTAATAAAGGAACTAGTATGTTCCACAAGTCTGTGCACATTTACAAGGTGGATTGCCAGATTTAAAAACTATCAGACATGCTACTTTTTACCTTTGTGTTATTATTCTATGTCTAGCCTAAACGCATATTTTCAGTAAATTGTTTTATTTACCTCTTTGTTTTAGTTACTTGTTTTGTATTACTTAATGAAACCTTTTCTTTCTTTTTTTTTTGTTTTTCCTGTGGTATATCAATAATAGTTGTTAGTTCCTCTTTTGAGCACATTCCGTTATGCGGGGGATGATGTGAACATGACATTGGCAAAAACTGAGGCTAAAGTGCTTCATGGGAAGATTGCAGACAAAGCCTACGGTGATGAGGAATTAATCAGGATTTTGACAACAAGGAGTAAGACACAGTTAAATGCAACACTAAATCACTACAACAATGATTTTGGTAACGCCATAACCAAGGTATAAATGTTTTGCTAATTTAAATAGTATATACTTATTTCTCTGCTTTCAAATTAACGTATGCATTTTTTTTTAGTACCTAAAGCAGTTATTCAGATTGAATTTTTATTTTTTGAAATGATTCCATCTAAATAGTTAGTTTTGTTACACACTAAAGATCACTGATCACTTCAAGAAGCATGACATTCTTTTTCTTTAATGGTGGGTAAAGAAGAATGTGGAGCTTCATTTTGTGTTTTGTTTTCAAAGTTAGTCACGGTGAGTTGTCACTTGGCCTCTGATGGCAATGCCTTAGGGGGCTCCGATGACAACCTATTCGAAGTATTTCTCTTGTAACTCTGTTTTTCCGAGTAATTGTTGCTACCAAAATTCTTTATCCTCCTTTCATATTCCAGTGCTAATGTCAAGCTTGGTCTTGGTGCAGGATCTGAAAACTGATCCCAATAATGAATACCTGAAATTATTGAGATCAACAATTAAGTGTTTGGTTTACCCTGAGAAATATTTCGAGAAAGTTCTAAGGTTTGCAATAAACAAGATGGGAACCGATGAATGGGCCCTTACTAGAGTGGTAGCAACCAGAGCTGAGGTTGATTTGCAGCGAATTGCAGACGAATACCAAAGAAGAAATAGCGTTCCTCTAGACATTGCAGTAGCCAAAGACACTTCCGGAGACTATAAGGACATGCTTCTTGCCCTCTTGGGACGTGAAAAGTAAGAGTTCCCTTGTCTGTTCAGCTTGGGATTGCTGCTTATGCTAATAATATGATTCTCCTTTCATCATCAGTGTGACCTTTGATGAACACATGTCTAGACACTAGACAATGATGCTTATGATAGGGATCTGTGAACCATCGTTGTAATTTACAAATAATATGTCTTGAATATGAAATGCGTAACATAGACCTTTTATCTTTAAACAAATTATTTCAGCCATCCTTTTCTATATTATTTAAGGATTACCAACTATATTATAATTAATTTCTCAACGTTATTTGCGTACAAACTAGAAAACATGAACCAACAATATTATCAAAGAAAGTAATAATTGCTTATACAAAAAAAAAGAAAAAAAGAAAAAAGTCTTTACAATTTTTTTTTAATCTCATATATCGTTGATATCAAAATAAATAGACAATAATCGTAAATATGTAACGCATTTATTATATTGCCTCGACTTATACCATGGATATACAATGCCTGATAAGTGATAACACAACACCCCAATCCTTGCAGTAAAATTATTATAGGAAAGTTACATACAGACGAATCCAAATATCAGAATGTAAAGCTCAAACCAAAGCAATGCTGCTTCCTCCACCAGGGGGTCTGCGAGAACCCTTTAAATACTCTCTGGTTTCTGCTTTTCCATCTGCGAATATGTCACTCCCAGTCATTTCTCTAAGTTTGGCCCTGCTCAGAGGCTTTTCCGCTGATACTGCAGGACCATCTTCCATGAAAATATTGTTGCCTGTCAGTTCTGCAAACTTCTGGCCATATAGCTTTTTGGATGGCTTATTGACTGACTCTTCACTGAAGAAGACATTACTTTGGCCTCCTGCAGGCTACAAAGATAAGAAAAATAAGATCCAAATGAATTCCTATAGAATGGAAAAGCATATGCATCTTTTTTTCAAAGAAACTGTGAAGTGTTTATGTCATGCCCTGAAGATACCTACGTTGGAAACTTTCACTGATGAGCGCACGCTTGGAGGAAAGGGTTCTCCTATCTCTTTGCTTTCTTCCATTTCAAAAGTGCGTGCAGGCGCCACAGAACGTGGCACAACTTCAGGGGCAGGACCAAAGATATCATTTCCAACCAGCTCCTTGGTCTTGGCACTCGATATTTGCCTCTTACTCCTCAAGTCTGGTTCAGTTAGCAATGTTCCACTCAGCTCACGCTGCTTTGTTACCTCAGGTAGAGAGCTTGGTTTCTTAGGAGGGATGCTTCCTTCCGTGCTGAATGATATCTGACTTCCTCCATTCTGTGCTTGCTGAGATGCAATTGCAAGGATTAAAACAAGACTCAATAATGTAATAGCATAATACTCATGAATGTATGTTAAAATTGCCCTCTAGACCTTATATATGCGTATGCTTGTCCTGCTGTTTGAATTTGCATCAATGGCTTCTGATGTGGTACCTTCCGAACTGGCCGGAAATATACCGTTTCCGGTCATCTCATTCATTTTATACCCTTGCCTTGGTTTCCTGTGAGCAGCATGCATGGAAGTGACATTCACATGACAAAAAGATTCGATTAAGAAAAAAGAAACCTCTGAAGATAGTGCCTTAAAATATGTGATGTAAATATGGCAGCACATATGCACGAGAAAAAAACACACTGGAAATTGTTAAAACTGGGGAGAGGTTCCTGCAAGTAATCAAACCATGAGGATTCACATCAAGTCAAACTTGAAAACACAATTCTATAAAATTCAGGTGTTAAACAATTTTTGAATGCAGATCACACGATCGTCAGCTTCTTCTCACCACACTCTCAAATCACTTATTTATAAATCCAATATCGCAATTCAGGAAAGTGCTTAAAGTGACTGATAGAGCGAGATGACAGAGGAGAAACAACGAATTTGATCATCGGACGAAGCAATAAATAATTACATTAAAGAAGAGGCACCACTAGATCTAAATGCACATTCAACATTGAAAACTATCGCTGTTCTTTGAGATTAAAAAAGAAAAAAAGACGTTACATCTTGATTAAACTCTGTTCTTCTTCGTCGGTGAGCTGGCTCCCGCGAAGAACCTCGCCTATTTTATCCGAAGGCTGTGAATACTGCCAAAAATTTGACGAACACAGACACAAATATTGTTACGTTGAGGAGAGATTGAAGAGGAGAATAAGCTCAAGAAGAAGAAAAATGAGAGTTCAGTGAGTAAAAGTAATAGCAACCTGGCGAGGGCGGTGCGAGGAGGGTGAGAATTCCGGTGGAGGGAGTTCCGGCCATGTGAGGAGATCGGAGGTGGAGGAGTGTGAGGTTCTGACTGTTGTCTGCATTCTGGAGAGAGAGAGAGAGAGAGAGAGAGGTGCGGATGGGGTGAATAATGTTATGGAAGTGTATTATGTGTGGAAATGCAATGCACCAGATTTGAAAATGCGTTCCAACGAAATAGATGCAACTGATTTGATCTTTCTATCTTCTTCCAATTTCGAAATGCTAACTGCAAAGTATAGTGCTTAGTAGTAACCCGAATTATTAGTAGCTTAATTCGAGTACTAAGCAATAATATTAACTAACAGTTGATGAGTCGCAGAGGAGAGGGAGTAGAGTATGTGAATGACTGACTGTGTATGTGGATTCATATTTGATACTCGCTCGCTACAGAATACATATGATGGTCATGTGTCATTCCACTCTCCCTTTATATAATTTCTTCCTTTTTGGGTACCACCTTTTTAACTGTAACTTAACTGCTTGAGTACGTCTACGGTCTACACTCTTTGACTACAACAACAAAAAGGGAAGAACCAAGTAAACAAGATTTATTAGCAAATTGATGTATGAGTATATGGCATATGACGTAATTAAACGAAAATAAGCTGTAAATTTGGTATTTCTTTTATGCTTTTGAAAAATATAAATAATATGTATCATTTTTGTTGGGAGAAAGAAAAACGAGAGGGCAGGAAAGGGGGGAGATTATGCTAGTAATCAGGTGTTAATTACTAGATCTCTAAATCAACAATTAATAATTGGTGGGAATATGTCTAAATAAGTAGCTTAGACGTTCCCCTCTATGGTGATGGAGCTTGATACAAGTCAATTTCTCCTTCTAATTTTGCCGAAAGTTTTGTTTTTAAAACGTAGCTAATAATTAACTGTTCCGTGTTTCTTAATTACCTCCTTCGGGCAATTTAGTGACAGTGTAATCTTTCTCCAAGTAAGTCTAAAGAGTAAATACACAATTAAGAATTAAGATTCTTTCCACCGCAGCAACAATAAGCCTCGTTGTGACATTTAAAATCCTTTTTATATACTTATTTATTTCAGTATATGTAAATTTATACCGAAGAAACTGTTTACCAATTCTAACCGTGATTGCTTAGAATTAGAAAAGCAATTCATCTTTGATTATTGAGTTAACAAGATGTTGGCGCTAAGTATACTTCATCTTGAGTAAAAAAAGTGTTCAATATCTTCAGACGCTTTTTTATGTAACTTACTCATTCCTCAATGATATGCTTCTTCAATATGTATACCTATTCATCTATCTTCATTCACTGAGCGACTGCATTCTGAGCATACCTTTTATATATCGTTCGTTGAGTGCACAATAATTTAAGGGTGATTGATATGGTCCTTTTTAAAAAATTGTATGTAATTTATATTTATTGATATGTGAAATTATAATTGATATATTGTATGTTTTATAATTTTTTATTTAACTCCTCATATTTATTATTTATTATAAAGTATCTCCATTTTTATTTATTTTCATTTAACTCTTCATATTTATTTCTTTTCATTTAAAATTAACACCAATTAAACTTATACTAACACCATCATTATGACACCCATCTTCTTCTCCCTTTTTTTTTTTTATTTTTAATTCAAATCATCTTAGCTTTTGATTTCTATTATTAATTCATTGAAACAATTTATTTTCATCGAAATTTTTTTTTAATTTATAAAAATAAAATTAAACATCTAAATATACTAAAATTGATCATCTAAAATAAAAAAATGTTATCCAAAATACTAAAAGTGATCGTTCGAATTTAAAAAATAAGATATTTGATTGATATTATTTACCAAATTATTGATCATTAATAATTTCTCTAAACAAAAAGGCAACGTGAGAGATATTTGAAAAAATAACAAAAATAATTTTTTTTAGAAAAAAAGATAAATTAAAAATGATAAGAGAAAAATATGAAAATACCTTGGTTCTAAAACATTTTGTTAAATTTGTATCTCATCAGACACAAATTTCTGTCCTTACATATTTTTTTACAAAAACCAAACACGTTTTCTCATTTTCTATCTTTGCTTTTTTTTTTATCTAAAATCTAAATACCCTAAACACAAACTAAACGCATTCCATCGCATTTATTTTCATTGGAAAATGGTCATGATATTATTGAAACTAAATAAACCTAATAGTAGTGTTCATATTTTTTTAGGACCATAGCAATGTGTAATTGAGAAGTTTTTTTTTTCTTGACATTATTTTTTAATAATTTTCAACAGTGGATTATTTGACTTATAGTTTGGTAACGCAAAAACTAAATCCTTATAAAACTAAAATCAAAGCAAAAAGGTATGTCTTTCTAATAAATAAAAAATAGCTATGACCATGAGAGCAAAAAATAAACAATGATTATATTATAAATATACAAAAAAAAGTTAGTAACATATAGAATCAAGTTAAAAAATTCTTTGTAAGTATATATTCAATTAGAATTTTTTTTTCTTTTCTTGAAACCCGAAAAAAATTAAATAAATGTTGGATGAAAATATATTCACATTATAACTTTGTTTTTTTTATTTTTTGCCAAAGACTTTAATTTCTCATGTTTGTTACAAAAATTATTTAATTCACTCTTGATGATTTATTCCTAAATTAATTTGAATTCAAGAAATAACAAAAATCATAATATATTTTTTTATTCACTTTTAATTTTATTTTAGTTCAAAATAAATTATTTCAATGAATTAATAATAAAAATCAAATGATAAAATAATTTGAATTAAAAAATGATATGATAAAAAAGTAAAAAAGAAAAAAGGAAAAAGAAGATGGGTGTAATAATTGTGGTGTTAGTATGGGTTTAAATGATATTAATTTTAAATTAAAATAAATAAAGAAGAATATATTTTGTAATAAATAATAAATATGAGGGATTAAATGAAGAGTTGTAAAATATATACATAGACCAATTATAACAAATGTAAGTTATATACAATTTTAAAAGAAGACCATAGCAATCACCTAATTTAATTAGTTACATTTCTCATATTTATAAAATTTAAAAAAAAAAATACTTATTAAAAATTTAACTATGTAACCAACAATAAAAGCAATTATTTACTAAAAATACAATATTTCATCTATATTCTTTTAATAATTATAACACTTACATCATATAAAGACATCCTCCTATGCATTAAATCTCATGCTTTTTTTTTTTGGTCAATGCATTAAATCTCATGCTAAATCCTGGTAAGTAGGGTTTGTATCTCCAGGACACAACTCACTTAATGATTTAGTATATTGAACGTTGTAATATTAAATCTTGGTAGGATGTCATGATTTAGTATAATATAATCTATAACATTAAATTTTTGTCAGCATGCCACAATTTAGTTGTGCATTCATTTGCTTTTAAATTAATGTAAAGTGCAAGATTAAGTGAAAATCTTAATAACGAGTAATTTTAAACGATTTACATTAAAAAAATGTAGTAGAAATTAATTTAAGACAAGCTAATACTAAAGAATCTCTTTTATTTAACTAGGGTGAAAATCCCTTGCACACTATAGCAGAAACTAAAAGCTTCTAGTATGGACAAAACTAGTAGGTAACTTTTGTCTATTCAAGCAAGAACAACTCAAATTTTCGGTTGGTCATTGGGCCTTGGGTAAAACTTTCTCGTGGCTGTCTAAGATCTTATGCCATAACCAATACTGGAAGCAGCTTATTCTCCATGACCAAAAAAGCAGCAGCTTATTCTCCCTCTCCCCGAATCAAGAAGCAGTGAGAGCCGGCTTATGATGGCTCATGAGTTACAAGCTGGAGAGTATGGCAGTGATGATGCCTATCAACGATCAGATTTCTAAATTTGATGCTGATCAGTAGTACTTCCATTAACCAACAGATCCACAAATATAAACTTAGCATACTAGAGAAATACACATTAAGGTTGGAATCCTCAGGTTCAACCGTTCAACTATAGGTCTCTCTTGAAAAATCTACTATCCCAAGAAATAGGAGCTTATCCATCTCTCTCTGTCTTCTGTTTTTTGGTTGATTAAAAAGAATAAATGTAATTCTTACATCCAATTGCTACAACATATGAATCAATATATACTACCTAAGAGGGAAGGAGGAAATTTTTTACATGATTGATCAACTATATATGTATACCGCATATCATGCAATGATTGTGTGCACCAACCTATCATCGGCAATTTTGGCCGATTGCTATTAGAGTTTGTTTGCCAATTACCACCTACGGAACAGAATTGGAGTCCCGTCAAATGTGGTAAACACAAATAGGAGTAAATGAGAATTACGTTTATTAACAGGTCTAAATTATGCTTGAAAACAGGAAGCATGCGCAAGACACGACAAGATGTCAGATACTAGATAGGGTCCATGCGGTAACAAACTAGCAATACCTTAGCATCTGATCACTGCTTGATCAGTCGAAGCTCCCAATTACCCTCACCATCAATTAGCTGCAATTCCTTTGAATGGAATGGTATTAGAGCAGGACGCTGAGACAGCAACAAAGATATTTAGTTTGATCAGATTAAACTTGCAACTATGCATGTCTAAGTAATAGAAGTTAATTACAGGATTATCCTGGGGGGATAAAACATGAAAGGTTTTGCATTACGAAGAAAGAGAAGAGAAAAAAAGGAAGAAAAAAAAAAAGAGACAAGCTCAAAATCCTTCCTTAACCATTAGGTAATGACACAACTAGATGAATTTCCAATATATATGATAATCTTACCTGTGAGGAAGTAACCACCGTGATTCCCATATCTTTTGCAAGCCCATAAAGGCATTCTTCAACATCAACACTAGTTGCACTGCGAACAATATTTATTTTCGGAGTGAATACGACAGGGATTAAAATGAATAAGGAAGAACAAAATCTCCGGAGAGAAAAAAGCACAGGCAAAGCACACATACTTGGTGCATTCATCAAGGATACCAAATTTGGGCTTTTGAAAGAACAAGCGTGCCTTACAAAACCAAAGATGCAATGTTAAAAAATATATATAGTGTCAGTTTTAAGTAGTTGTCTTTAGGGCCTACACTATGCGAGAGGAAAGCATACAAGAAACTTAACAAACTCAGACTAAAATCACTCTAAGATTAAATTCACTTACCATCCCTAGTCTCTGTTGTTCTCCAAGAGAGAGAATGTCTTCCCAGTTTAAATTGGCGTCCCAATTGTTTTCCTCCCTTTCTAGAAGATAACTCAACCGAACTTTCTCTAGAATATCTCTCAAGCGTGCATCCAACAAACTTTTGGTGTCTGAATGTTTTGCACCTGAATTAGCAAGATTACAGTCATCAGAGCTATAATGGAACAGAAACATACTTACAATGTAACCTATGCACAAAGTTTAAACAACAAGAGAAGAACAACGGAGATTTTCAACCAAAATCAAAATGACTAACGCTGATATCATTCCACTGAATTATCACTTTACAATGATAATTTAGAACTGCTCAGAAGTGAAATTATTCTCAGCTACTGGGATTGAGAAAAAGTAAAACTTCAATATCGTTTTAAACTTCATTTGGGCCAAACCAAAAAAATGTGGAATGTGAAGCCAGAAATTTCATTTTTACCCCCAAAGGAAACTTTTCAGTCATATTTCTTCAAACCCAGATATTTACCTTCTCCATACAACTTCAATGCGTTAATCTCTGCTTCCTCGTGGGAAAGGGGATATATAATTTGATCCCTCAGGGTTCCCAAGCATGTATAAGGCCGCTGAGGAACATAGAAGATACCACAACCTGCTCCAGCCTCTGGATCCACGTCTTCAGATGGTCTAGAGAGTCTTCCACTTCCAAGTGGCCAAAGTCCTCTAAGAACTCTGAAAATGGAACTTTTCCCACTTCCATTCGGTCCTTTCAAGATACAGTACATTACAAGATTGAAACTGAGAATTCCATCTTCCAAAGGGAGATAACAAATCAAAATTACAGCTATACCAACCAGTAATGAGTAGGCTATCCCCACGCTCAATGCCACATTCCAGCTCCCTGGCCAACATCTTTTGAGCAGGGGTTACAATATCAACCTTTGAAAAGGAAATTACATCTGCGGAATGAATATCCCTCCTCACTGGAGATGTAACACCACTTGTGAAATTTTCTGTATGATGAATGGTCTTATTATTAGCACATGATGAGTTGATGACAATTATAAAGAATTACTCCATAGAAACTTATTATTGAAAACAAGACAAGGAACAATAATGAAATACCAGATTGTGCTGCATCCAGAAATTCGTCGAGCTCAAAAATCCGATTAATTCCCCCAGATACCTCTACAAACTTTCTATGCAATTCAAGAATATCACCAAAAGCTAAAAAGCTTTGAGAAACAACAGATGCCAAAAACCTCAATGCATGTGCCAGCTCACCTGTAAATATAATATGGTACTTTCACAGATAGGGTGGCAAGAAGAGAAACATAAAAGTAGATAATAAATTATGCAATCCAAATAAGTTACCTTGGGTGCTAATAGATGCTCGATCACCCTTGTGTTCCATGGCATACAACAAGCTCAGGCCCCAAGTGACATTATGAGGAAGTTGTTTTGTGATATAATTATCTAGAATACCAAACAGCCACTTCTTTTTTAGAAGATAAGCAGAGTGCGCAAGAAGCTCTCCGAATTTAGATTCAACCATCTGATCAATGTTAAAAGAGTAAAATTACAAACCGATAATAATAATAAGCTGACAGCAATTAAATTTAATGTGATCCTCCATAATCATGATAAATAAAGGATAAATTAATAAATATGCTTAACTTTTACCTGTGAAACCTCAAACAAAATACATTTTCTGATATTAAATCTCACCATATTCTCTAAAATGTGCGCAAGTTAGGCCACTGTGGAAAAATGAAAAGGAAAAAAGCTGAAAGGGAAACAGAAACAGAGACGACGGGGGAGGTTTTGGTTTCATCCTTATTTCATTTTAACTTTACCATGTCCTCAAATAGGCATATCTTTAAAGAGAATACATCACATATTATCAAGTCAGAATGCTCACGGCTTTTTCTCGAGCTCCACCTCCAAAAAAAGCAACAGATTCAGCATGTGTACAAAGTCTTTCATGCATGAACCTGGAAAAATAAAATGTAGAATAGGTCAGAATAATTTCAATATAACTATTGGTGGAGCCAAGACAATTCAGCAGAAGGTAGAATGAGTTTACCTAAATGTTCCCTCAAGTTGTTGTTCTTGACTTATCAAATCACCGAAATCTGGAGTAACAATTCTTAGAAACCCCAGACCAATTAACATGTAAGCATAGAGTATGCCGACTCCCCTCTGACCTGTTAACATCTTCATTCTCCAAGTGAACCTTAAGTTAACAAAAGATTTAGTAAATTGATTAAATAAATAAAACTATAGAACATGCACCATGCATCTAAATTCATTTGCCAGGAAAATGAACCAGTGCAACATATCTCGGTTTGGAAAATGTAGTACTCAGTACTCACCACAGAATATCCACAGATGGCTTTACCATTCCAGTGACTAATCCTGCCAAATCTTTTGTTAATTTCTCCAAGTCATGAGTTATCCTCTGATCTGCATCAACCTTTTTGCTTGCCATGTGGAAGACCTAAACAGATATGCATGCAACACGAATTTGAAACGCCCAGCCATATGCCTAAAGGGGTTTAAAGCCAAGTGAATGCACTAGATATATGTGCCTAAAGGGGTTCAATTGTTCAAATCGAAGTGATTGGACTCTAATATTCATAACATAACGGAAAAAAATAATACATCAAACATTTTGTGTTGTGAAATTTAACTTGGTCAATGTTTACAACCTATAGACAAGGGATCTATTGGTATGTGGAATCAGTAAGAATCCTGGTGATCAATCCTTGGCCAAAAATTAACCCAGAAAATTCAAGGGAATGGTTTTTGCAAGCAAATGAGTGTCTTAACGACCCATGTTAAAGTTGCAAAGAAAGATTTCAAATTTTAAAAGCATTATAATCTTAAAAATCCTATTTCTTGTATGAAAACTTAACGTGTATGATGGATGACTCTTGTTAGCATAACCCTAATTTTATAATTGGGTAAGCAATCTCCCACATTTTGTGAGAATATGATTCGTGCCTACACCTAATGCTCGGCTCGATCCTGAGTCATCACCTATATTTTCCTAACCCCATCTAAACACTAGCACAGATCCTTTGTACCCCTTTCCCTTAAAAGTTACAACCTTTGTATGTATATATGTATGGACAAAATGGAACTATGAAGAGGTCAAGGTCTCAAGGGTTTTTAAAATAAAATAAAATAAAATAAAGGCAGCAAAGTGTGGTCTGGTGTAATGAACTAATGATAAAAATACAACTGACGCATGAAACTATTCCAATAAAAGCTGTGTGAAGCCAGTTTCATAAAGAAAAAAATGGCTTTGTAAAAACTTGGGCACTCCTTCCTCCTTGGTAGGATACTACATGTGATTTATTAGTAACAGATAATTGTCCAAGCACAAACACCTAACCTGGTTACACAGTAAAATGAAATGGTAGTATGGCAAGGAACTAATGAATAGGCACCTTGTAGAATGCATTTTTTCTCAAGTAATTCTTAAGTAAATGTCTCGTCAAACGAATTCGCCATCCAAGGGCCAGCCTAGCAGTCAAGTGTCTGAAGAACAACACATAATTTATTGATTAACTTTTCCAAAGGCATTTGATAGGTCAACGGGTTGTGTTAGATGTACACCAAAATCAGCCACCAGTGTATAATACACATTGACATACAAAATACACACTAAAAATGAGTTAAACTATACACGTATTTATACAATACATGGTGGCTGATTTTGGTGTGCAAATAGCATTTTTGTAGGTCAACCAACACCCCCCCACCCCCCACCAAAAAATAAAAACAGCAGCAGCAGCAGGTTAATGTTTTAAGCTACCCATAGCCCTATATATTTGAAAAAGTCAATTACTTTATAGAAGGTGCAATGAATGAAGATGCAGCACTTTGGAGAACACTTGTACCGATCAGTCGAATAAAGGAGGCTTTATCCTGCTCTAATGCAAACTTCACAGTAGTACCTGAAAACATAAATGGCCTGGCAGATTATATCCATCATCTCTCACAATAATAAAGTTGAAAACCCAAGCATACCGTTCAATGATGCAATACGATCTGAGATCCATGTTCTTGAAACAACAAGGAAAGCAACAGCAAGAAGTTGGGCTCCTTGTTTATCAAATATGGTGGGCACCTGAAGGCAAGTAGTACCCCGAAAAAATCACTTTAAGGTAAACTTAAAGAGTAAAGAAACTATATTTACTTGTTTAGGCAAGTATCATTGTAGGTAGACAAAAAAAAAAAAAAAGGCAAGTATTATCCTAATTTGTCAGAAATATATAAATCATTCGGGACCCTACACGGCTACACCAAGTAGCTTAAGTTTTTGAGAGGTGGGACTTTAACATGGTAAAAAGCCTCTCTGACTAGTTGATCCAGAGTATATTTTTGGCAACCCCTCCCCCCCAAAAAAAAAAAAAAAAATTATTCAAGTAAAGTTTGATCCCCTAGATATCTTGCATGTGGGGTTGTAATGGTATGTTGAGATATCAACCATTTATGTACCTCCTCCTAACAAACTTCAAAATCTTTGGAAGAGTTGGTCTTTGAGTAATTCTTCAATATGCTAAGTCAGATTTTCAGATCCTTTTCTTGTTATTAATTGAATTGGAATTGATATATTTTCAGAGTTTTGAAACTCTGATCAACGTTCACAGCCAGTTGGACATTAAAACTCTTTGTTAAAATCCTGATTTTGTGTAGCTTCTCAACTAAGGCATATATTGAAAGAATTATAATTGAGCGCATGGCTTTCAGAACTGACTCAATCCTTAGAACTACAAGTAAAAATTTAAAGGCAATATCATTATCAAAGAACCGTAGAACCCAAAAGTTGCAGGAGTGTAGAACTTGAGTACAGCAAAGTTGTAGTAGCGTAGGCTTATTAAAAAATCAATATCTATGATTTTCATAAATAACTCAGACACATATAGTATTAATCAATATGACAGGATAGTTTCCCATCCCTTCCATATATACGTCTCTTTGTGTGTGTGTGTGTGTCTGTTAAGAGCATATCTACAGAAGGTACTTACCAAAACTTTGCTCATGGTGGCTACTCTTAGTGGCAATGCCCTCTCATCAATTTTAATTTGGGGGATAGCAGATGTTGAAATAGTAGAATTCATGGATGTAGATGATGATATCAGTTCTGTAATATATGATTGTGCCCTTGACTTTGAGAATGCAGAACCCTAGACAAGAGAAGAAGAAAAGAGGAGGCATGGAATACTTCATATTAATATAAAATAATGAACACTGAAAATATCACAAGAATAAGAATCAGAAATATATGAACCTTTTTGTTCATGGCAAATGCTTGTTGAACTGCCTTGGCATCACTCTGTCGTTTTGTCTGAGATGCCTTCATTGTATCAATCCCCAATTCAGTAGGAGAGTCCTCCCTGTAGCAAATTTGAATCCTATAAACAATAGCATAGATCCAAAGTAAAACAGTAACAAGCAACATTGTAATTTCCAACCTTCTATTACGAACACTCCAGCCTCCCTCACCATCTAAGGATAAAACTACATCATGGAATGCAACTAATGCTGGGCGATGTGATATGGTAATGCATGATGTTCCCATGGCCCGAACTTTAGTACAAAACCGTTCTTCCATATCAGTTGTGACAGCACTTGTGCACTCATCAAGAATTGCAAATTTAGGCTTATGGTAGAAAAGCCTAGCCATGCCTAATCTTTGTTGCTCACCCAATGAAAGTTCATCACCCCAGTTTACCTCTTTTTCAGGAGGGTAACGATCCAAAAGATACTCAAGATCAACCTTGGACAGATGTGCAAGCAATTCAGAAGGTCAACAAATATAACAACTCAATATAACTAAACAGTAATGAGACATTGAATAACAAAGTAGAATTAGATATGGCATTCACATTTTTCAATAGCTCCACCATCCCATTATCTGTAAGTAATTCAACCTCTTGATCTGCAGTGAGAGGGTAAATTAACTGATCACGAAGTGTTCCTACAGCAGTGTATGGCCTTTGGGGCACATAAAAGATTTCCTTATTAAGATCAGAGCCAATGCCAGGTTTCACAATATGTCCAGATACCAATGGCCAAAGACCACCTAAAACCCGGAATAGTGAGCTCTTTCCACTGCCATTTGGTCCTTCAGCAAGAGAAATATGAATGCCATATCAAACCAATGGATCACTAGGAATCCTTTTTATAAATGGATAATAGAGTAACATCAGTTGTCAAGGTGACTAACCTCAACAAAGTAAAACAAAAAAGGACCATAAAACAGAGAATTCAGATGACTACCTGTAATCAATAGATTCGATCCTGACTCAACCCTAAGAGTCAGGTCATCCACTAAGACATTACCAGTGGGAGTTACAACCTGAATT
>JASCZI010211909.1:0-12295 GCA_036250425.1 Stylosanthes scabra
CTCAATTGCGATTGAGAAAGAGTGGACGTAGGCAAGAGTTTTGGCCGAACCACTATAAATTGTGTATCGTATTTCTATCTCTCAACTTTTATATTATTGTTATTTACAAGCACTTTGAAATTGTAAAAGCTCCTTGTAAGTACTTAAGAAGTGGCTTAAGTCCTTGGAAAAATACAAATTCAATTTACTTGAGTTGTTTATATTAAAATCTATTTAAGCTTCCACGAAAATTTATCATTGTTGTTTAATACTCAATTCACTTCCCCTCTTGAGTATTTGTATCTTGTGCATACCGTCTAACAGAAAGTTTTTATTATTAATTAATTTAAAAAATCAAACATATCCTGAAAGATGTGTCAATTATTATGTAACAAAAATTTAATAATTTGATTAGAATGTTTATTATCACGATATATGTAACAGGCTACATATATTTATAGATTAAGATTGATTTTCTTTAAAGTAGAAAAAAATCCTTATATTATATATATATTCCTAAAACCAAATAATTTATGTTTTAACTTTTAAGGTATGTATTGTTTATTGTCGATCAGGTTATTATTTTTTATATATTATCTCTTTACTTTTTATTGGCTATAATTAATTATTTAAATAATATGATTTTGCTTTGATTGATATAATATATTTTAATTGCCAATCCTAAAAAATTATTTCTTTATATATTCACATCATATAATTTCCAGAACCAATTTTATATATTTTTGCTAAAATTAAATTATATGTTGGTTCTATTATTACACCTTTTTATTGCATATCATCATGTTACTATTTTTTTCATATATAATATTCGCTGGTCAACAATATTCCTTTATTTATCATTAATTATTTTAAGGGTATTATTAATTGAAAAAATATTTTATTAACAATAATAGAATGATAAATAGTAAAGTATATGGGTTAATAGAAAGATAATTTTTTTTTAAAAAAATCTTTGATTGAGTTGTAAAAGAATGATAAAGAGAAAAAAAAGGTATACATGAGTCATTAACGTTATGATAAATTGAAAATTGTGTGAAAAGTTAATGTAATAAATACCTATTTTGTGTAAATTGTTGACAAATCTCATTAAAATTAATTATTAATTTTAACAAATTTAATTATTTAATACATAGTATTTTCCAAAATTAGTGTTGAGAAGAGAGATGATAATTTGTGTTAGAATAATTTTACACAATCAAGCATTTTAACAAATCAAGTCTAATCAAATAGCCTATTTTCATGCGTCTCTAATTAATAGCTAGGTTTGTTTTTTTTAAATTTCGTAATCAATTAGGATTTCATAACAAAAACAGATCAACGCCTTTCTTCTTTATCAGCTCAACGTTTTCGGATTTGCTTTCTTCTTCTCTTTCGTCTCGTAATTAGTCCCCATCATTTGTGAGTTCTTTTTCGTATTCGTTCTTCGTCATTGCTTCGTTGAGAATGGAAGAAAAAGACCAAAACCACGTAAATAGGAGGGGAAAGAGGTGTAGCAGCAGTAGTAGGTAACTTCCAATAATTCAAAAATTCGTTTCTACTTTCATTCAAAATCCGTTTCTACTTTCGTTCAAAATCCGTTTCTATTTTCATGAAAATCCAATTCAATTTTTATATATACAATTCGTTTCTACTTTCATTCAAAATCCGTTGCTATTTTCCTTCAAAATCCGTTTCTGTTTGAGCTAAACAAGACCACGCCTAGGCGTGGGTTCATCACCAAAATCACGCCTAGGTATAAAAGAAAATCTGTTTCTACTTTCATTCAAAATCCGTTTCTGTTTTATGAAAATCCAATTCAGTTTTTAATTCCAAATCCGTTTCTATTTTCATTCAAAATACGTTTCTGTTTTTATTCAAAATCCATTTCTGTTTTCTTGAATATTCAATTCAGTTTTTTTATACCAAATTCATTTCATTTTTTGTTCTAAATAAAATTACGTCTAAATTATAAACTAAATAAAATTACGACTAAATTATAAGATGTCTTGCCTCAAGTCTAGAGAGGTGGCAGAAATTAACACATTAAGAATATTTATATAATGATTTGATAATTCTATAGAGAGGTAGCTAGTTATTTACAATAACTAATATTAATCGTTGTATAATATTAACCTCAATTTCTAAAATGGCTTACAGATTATTTATATAGCAACTTGATAATTCTATAATAATAGCACCCAAATAAAATTTTAGTCATTAACATACACGATTCTAATTTAGTATAATTATACAACGTCCCGCTAATAAAAATAATAATCAGAATTGTAATGCCAACAATGTTAATAAAATAAATAATAAAATTTACATATTTTAAATTGAAACTAACCTTATCATCCATTAGAACCATCTCAACATAAGCAGTCTTACTCTTGTCAAACTTTGATGATACTCTCCAAAATCTCAGAACCATTGTCTTTATTCTCCACACCTTGTCATCACCCAATCCACTATAGACGATATTTTTTATAGGATCATACGAAGTAGCTATTGTATATAAAAAAGATTAATGAAAAACAAATTCTGTTTGAATGATTTAGAAGAACAATGAAAAATATAAAATACAATGTAATCAAAACTTGTGCATCATAATATATTACACACTCTAGAAAAGATTTTAAGAAAAGTTTTTTATCATATCAAAATATTTATCATTATTCTATACGTTTTAAATGTTATACTATTGCATATAATTTTGAATTTTAATTAGAATTATGTTTTCAATCCATATATAAAAAATTGATTTTAAAAAAAAATGGGTTATCTTTGACGTGATCAACAGAGAACAATTTTCTAAATCCAAAAAACTAAATTATCTTTAATCATTTATTCTAATAAATTATTATTGTTTATAGATTAAAATCTTTAAGTTGTTTTTTAAAAATACTAATAAGTTCAAAAATTATTCAAAGATATCTCCAATTATTATTGCTTACTGCATATAAGCAGTGTATTTTTAAAAAATTAATATTTTTTTATATTTTAATAAGCGTACACATTGAAAGATATATCCAATTATTATTGCCTGTAGAATAACATTTTTAAGTAATTTTTATAACTATGAATTTAAAAAATCAATAGAAACAAACAAATTATAAGTTTTTTTATAAAAAAAATGAATAATCTTTTCGCAAACTACAAAGAACAATTTCCTAAAATAAAAAAATAAATTATCTCTAACCATTTATTCTAATAAATTATTATTGTTTTATTTGAGATTTTATTCTGTAAGTAATAAGAAAGTATCGTAATATATTTAATTTTTTATAAATAGAAACAAATCAATAATAAAGCAATGAATGACTAGAAGTTAATGAATAAATGATTAGGAATAAAAAATAATTGTATTTAGAATTTAGGTAGAAAAAAAAATCAATGACAACATGACACATGTTCCTAATCGCCTTGAGAAAAAACACGTTTTTAGTATATTAATTAATGAGATAAAAACACTGAAAAAACTAAATTATTAGTAAACAAAATAATAACATCTTTAAAAATCATTAATCAAAATGCGTTAGAGAAAAATTAATATAAAACAAAATAAAGTCGTGCAATTTTAATTTATCATTAAAGAAACCTCAACCTCAAAGAAAAAAGAATAAAAATAGTCTCAGCGTGACGAACGAAGTCCTTTTCGATATTACCATCATAATCATACAAATTAAAAATAAAAAACATACAACACCAGAATTAACAGAAGTGCATAAATCTACTACCCTATTTATTCACCAATTTCTTTGATGCAGTGAACTCCTATGCTTATCCTGTAAGTCTGGATCCCCTTTCTTTTCTCCTCGTTGGCCGATGCTTTCTTCTTTTTGTCTATCTTTTTATTCCAATTTTTTTATTTGTCCCTCAAACTACCTGTCAAATTTTGGCATAACAACATATCATTCATCCAACAAAGGATAAATAGTCAATCTCATCAAAATCTAAATTATATAACTGCAACAACAACATATTATTCATCTAACAGATATAATTATTACATATCATACCAAATTTGTCAAAATAAAAAATAAAAATAATAAAAATTTACAAAAATTACAAAGTCAGCATGTATAAAATTTGACAATAATTTTATTAGATATAGAAACTCGACCTCATTATATCCTTCACTTTGTTAGGCAGTCTTGCGTAAAAAGTATAGAAGTGATAGAATTTAAATTTGACATACAAAGTAAATCAACAATAATTTTTATTAAAGAACCAAAAATATATTACTGGAAAAAACATTTAAAGATTAATAACAAAAATTAAAAAAAAAATTCCCTCACAATCATTTACCCTAAACAAAACATTATGTATAACATTTCCATATTAGTAAGATTAATGATAATGATGATGAGGACGACAATGATATTACAAATAAAACCTCTACAGAATCAATTTTTGTTATTATTTGAAGAATTTTCAACAAAGAGTTTGTGTTGTCTTAAAATAATAAGATTGGGTCAGATTATTCTATTGCCTTTTTTTAAAAAAGTAAAGGTCGCTTTGCCCTTTCAGTAAATGTATAATGGCTGAATTGAGTGTATACCCGAAATTAAAAACTTTTTTGTATGAGTAGTCAAGTAGCAATTCAATTTATCAACCCCCCTCTTCTCCACAGTTTTTTAATATTTTATTTTATTGTTTTCCTCACTTCCTCAGTGTTATCTAATAGCATGGAAAAGTCACAAAAAAAATCTAATAGCATAAAAATAATTATTTTTATGTCATCAATCATAATAATAATCAACGTAAGGAAAATCTTCTTTCGAATGTGAGAACTGAGAAATCCATTTTAAGACAACTCATTTAATGTATTATATGTGACCAAATTCTAGAATCAAACTAGAAAAATAAATAAGAAATTGGGGAGTGTAGATCTGGTTGAATAATATTATGTCACCAAAATATTCCACCCGAATTTTCTTTGTTCACACCGTAATGTCAACGTTTAACACAGAAAGTTGGACAAGATTCCAAAATGAGTTAGTCATGCCAAATTTATTATTCATTAATGTGAAACTTGTTGTGGGGCTGAATCTTAAGCACATATTACCCTTTTGTCAACGGCGTATTGCTTTTTCGGCTAATAGTATGGTGTTTACTATTAGGGTTTATTTATGAGTATTCTATTTGTTAAAAATTAAACAGTTTTCTTAAGTTGTGAGAATAGCAATATATGAAATTTTCATAAGCTTGTTTAAATATTTAAGTTTAAACTTTAACGAATGTATTTAAAGTGCCAGCAAAATTTTATTTTATTTAGCAGTTGCTGTATTTTAATTTTCCTCTAATTTGATGCACCTATTTCATTTGCAAAATTTTATTTTATTTAGCACTTGCTGTATTTTAATTTTCCTCTAATGGCTTATACAGTACTTTAATTTTCCTCTAATGGCTTATATTATTAAAAGAATGTGTAGATCCATATCTGTATATTACTTTAATTTTTTTGAAATGTAAAATATAAAATTTGTATTGTAAGAAAATCTTTTATACCTGTATGAATTTAAATATGTACCAAATAACTTTTCAATATTTAAATATACTTTACGCCTTGTGTGAAAAAAAAGAAGGAGGAGGAATTGATGACTCCTAGATCAAGAACTATCACTAAATGTAAATCCTACTAAATAATTTTTTTCTTTATTTTTTATTTTATTTTAACTTTCATAGAGATAAATTCTTATAATCGGTCAATGTTGACATATATCAATCTTGTTGGTTCATGAGTGACGATTCATTATGGAGTGATTGGAGTGTCTGGTGAGTCCTCACATCACATGGGACCATAACACCCATAACAATACGATGTGGGAGCTCACAAAATTCAACAAATATCTGTCGGCTCTCTGTGTTACCTTACCACTAAAAACCGCAATGATATATAGCTCAACAAATTGTATCACAGAATTATTACCAACTGATCTTACCCGTTGATTAGTTTTCTCTATTACAGGTGTGATGATTCCTATAATGAGACTATGTGCTTCAAATTCAGCTCTTTCTGTATAATATTGACCAACAGGTTTATCATATCTATCCCCCACTTATAATTGAGAATTTCAAGTTAGACTCCAATAAATGAAATTCAATGAAAGTGTGCTATTTAAGAAACATGTCATGTGATACAAAACTTTTAGCTTTGGTGAGAGTCAGACCATAACATGAGAGTTGATAGAAGTGCTATTGTGGCAGTCTCAACCCTTAGTCGATGAGGCCCAAGACTAACACCTATGGCACCGGCTTCTATCATCATACTCTCTTCTTTCTCAGTGAAGTCTGGACAAGCCACCCAATAACAAAACAAACCGGCGTTATTTTCATTTTAAGCAACAAATTGATAACAGGAAACATGACATTTATTTCACAATTATAATGATGAGAGGAAATTTAGAAGACTTGCCATTTCTTAAGGATAATTTAATCATTTTAACAAAACAAAAAGGGTAAGATTGAACTAAATTAAGCAAACTAACCGCCTTCGGGTCCAATTATGATTAAGCCACTAGTTTCCTTTTTGAATTCTGTCAATGCATTAAGAACAGGAGTTGCCTTTGCTGTTGCAACAAGAGAAAGCTTTGACTGTGCAATCTGTGGGACAGAAAATAAGTAAGATGCCATAAATGTCATCATGTAGACATTTATTTATCTATTGCTAACAACAGTGAGATGAAATCCCTTGTTTTAAACCAAAGAATTCACAAGACTAAAAGAAAATAAGCATCCTGAAAACTACATTACTACGATGCTGGGCCTAATATTCTTCGAAAATAACTAAGATGAAATGGAAAACTTACAATCTGGAGAAGGTCATTAATCTTTACAGGAGGTTTCAGGACCATTTCATGCAGCCGTTGACCTACAACAGAGCAGCAATGTTAGGTTCCTCAAACTGAAGGGCCAATTTTAATGAAGATTAGAAAAACACTTAGCTTCGGATGCAAGTAAAAATATATATTACATTGTTTTGATGCTGCTAAGATTACCCGTTCCAATCTGTCTACCCGATTTTCTGAGATTGATGGAGAACGTTCAGTAAGTAGTGGAGTTACACTATTGGCTCCAAGTTCCTAAAGCATTGTAACATGAATAAAGAAAGACAACCATAACAAGAAGCTATAACTCTAACCAGATAAAATCTCAACATGCTAGTGAAACATACTGTGCACTTCTCTACAAGCCAGTCAGCACGTCCACCCTTCAAAGTTCCTAAACATGCATGGTTCAACAAGTGAAAAATTGAGCGAAAAAGCTCATGTCTTCAAAACACAACAATATGGAGTTGTTAAACAAACCACTATATATAGGAACTAACCAAAACCAGCAAATACATGCAACTGTGTGTTCTGTGGATGTATTAGCTTTGGATCATTCAGTGCAACAAAATCAAGTCCAGTACGGTCAATGTTCTGTATGCATCCTTCTACCAGACCTCCCTTCCCGTTGAAGAGCTCTACCCTTGATGTGGATCATCAACAAAATCTTATTGAAATCAAAGGATAAAACTAGAAATGAATAACAAAAACATAGACTACTCAAGATGCACAAGAGTCACCTCTCTTTAACTTTCTCTTTCCCTGAATTAGAAATAAAGAAAAATAGAGTCTAACGGCACAACCCTGACACAATATTTGACAGACAATAATTGGAAATGAACTGCAAGAGATGACTCCACTTTCCACATTCAAGTCTTATGCAATTTCCTAAAACACTTTCCCCTTACTAATCAACATTAAGCAGCCTAATACCAAATTCAAATCGTTCAAAGGGCAGAATTCAGAAGAATAACCAAATTTTGCACAAGAATAATTGTCTTAAACCAATCTATCCAGTGATTCATAGCTAGTGATGGTTATGATTACCTGTCGTCGGCACTCAGCCTCAACACTTTAGTCATATGCCAAAATTCATCACCTTTTACACGTACAACACTACCCTGCATTGCCACAGAAACAGAAGAAACTCATCTTCAATTAAGCAAGTGGCAATGCGATATCTAAGAGTGAAAAGTACGGCGCTAATGCCAATTAGCTGAAAATAATTGCAAAGTTTGAATGTTGGAAGCAAAGCCAATCCATTATTAGAATGAACGTGAAATTACAGAGAAATGATGTGCTGTGCTGTATTAAGAAAGAGTAGTGAGAAGAAGAGAGAAGAAGGGTGCCTTGGAAGAAGGAAAAGTTTCGGAGTAAAAGCGGGGGAGGCCACCGCGTGATTGGTCTCCGTAATCGCGGTCGTCGTCGGAGGAGAAAGAGAATGCACGCACTCTCACTCTCATGTTTCGTAGCCATGCCAGTGACCTATTCACCATGAAGCAGGGTCTTGCTGCCCTTACGGGTGCTAGGGTTTGCAACATTTGCATTTACATTTACCCCCAATTCAATTTCGCTTCCCAAATTTCTCATCCTCTTGATCGGTTTTTGGTGTGGTATCCTCATTTGGGTTCTGTTTTTGGTGGGTTAGCCCAATGAGTCCAATATATAGGCCCAAATATGGGTATGTAGTTATTAAATATTTAGAAGTTGCTCATTTAAAAAAACAAAAAAAACAATGCTACGGAATCAATATTAGGGAATAATAATACTACAAAAAAAAGACATTAGGGAGAATTAGGAAGCCAATATATTCAATTAGAAGTTATTATACAAAACTAACCAAAGTTATCATCCAAAATTAAAGTATGTTATCATCCGAAACAGATTATAATTATCATCCCACCACCACCACCAACGGCACCACAACTAGAATAACTTATCATCTGAAATTGATTAAAGTTATCATCCGAAACTGACCAAAATTATCATCCGACCACCACCGATAGCAGCACCACCACCACCAACAACAATAACAATGTCACTGCCACCAGTACCACCACGACAACCGCAACACTACAACCACAACAACAATCGCCTCAAAACTACCACCATCACCACAACCGCAACACCACCACCACAACAACAACAACAAAAAAGAAGGAGGAGGAGGAAGAAGAAGAAAGAAGAAGGAAGAAAACACAAATCTGCGACGACGACGCGAAGAGGAAGGGAGAGACGAAAGAGGAAGGTAAAGATGAAGGTGGGCACAGATTTGTGACGATGACGCGAAGACACAAATCTGCGACACCTGAATCGCCTCGTTGCAGCGGTGGTGGTGCGGTGGCGGTGCCGATGGAGAGAGAGAGAGAGAGAGAGATGAAGCTAGTAGAAGTTGTGGTGGGTGAAGCTAGATGAAGGTGTTGCTGGTGGAGATGGCGCTATTATGGTGGAAAAGAAAGAAGCATTGTTATGATGGAAATTTGGGAAGGTAGAGAGAAGATATTAGCTTTTTATTAGCTAAAGTAGTCATGGGTCCGTATAGTTATTTAAAAAAAAAAAAGAAGTTGCCTTTGTTATAAGATAATATATTATATATAACATGTGGATGTCATAATGGGCAATGGCATGGAGGAGTAACATGAGGAGCAATGATGAGTTCCACAACAGCCCCAATTACCTTCAACATTGGGTTTCCTATTTAATATATTATTATACTTAGATTCTTTTTTCTCTATAAATAGAGGACTAAGTGCCCTCATTGTATGGATCTACAATATATAGCTATCTTACCTATCATTATATGTGACAAGTCCTTATTAGCTTGTTAGCTCGTCCTTATTAGCCTGTTTGATTGAAATATAAGTACTTCATATACCATAAGTTGCGATACTACTTCATCATCATTATTATTTTATAACACGTTATCAGCACGAGTCTCTAATCAGTTCGTTTTGAAGCGCGAAGCTCTGATCAAGTTACTCTGAAAATATAAGATAAATGGCAAGGACATATAATGACGATATTTGTCTTGCGGATAGTGCAAGTACACACACCATTCTTAAAAGTAAAATTTATTTTACTGATTTTACATCAAAAGAAGAATGTGTGAATACAATCATTGGTTCAGCCAATGTAATTGAATGCTCCGGAAGAGCTATGATTTTGTTTCCTAAAGGAACAAAATTCATGATAAATAATGCACTATTATCTACCAAGTCTCCAAGGAACTTGTTGAGTTTTAAAGATATCCGCCGAAATGGATATCATATTGAGACAGTAAATGAGGGTAATAATGAATACCTCTATATTACTAGTCATGATTCAAATAAGAAAGTAATATTGGAGAAATTACCTTCACTTTCTTCTGGGATATACTATACCAAAATTAGCCCAGTTGAATCACATGTTGTTGTAAACCAGAAGTTTACTAATCCAAAAGAGTTCATGACTTGGCATGAACGATTGGGTCATCCTGGGACAACTATGATGCGGAGAATTATTGAAAATTCTCATGGCCATTCACTTAAGAACCAGAAGATTCTTCAAACAAGTGAATTTTGTTGTGCTACCTGTTCTCAAGGAAAATTAATTGTAAGGCCATCATCAGTAAAGATTGGATTTGAGTCTCCTGAGTTCCTGGAAAGGATTCAGGGAGATATATGCGGACCAATTCATCCATCATGTGGATCTTTCAGATATTTTATGGTCCTGATAGACGCATCTTCTAGATGGTCTCATGTGTGCTTATTATCATCTCGCAACCTGGCGTTTGCGAGATTACTTGCTCAGATTATAAGATTAAAAGCACAGTTTCCTGAAAATCCAATCAAAGCTATTCATCTTGATAATGCTGGTGAATTCACTTCTCAAGCTTTTAATGCTTATTGTATGGCCAATGGTATAAGTGTTGAACATCCGGTAGCTTATGTTCATACACAAAACGGGCTAGCAGAGTCGCTTATTAAGCGCATTCAGTTGATAGCTAGGCCCATGTTAATGAGAACAAATCTCCCAATATCTGCTTGGGGGCATGCAGTTTTGCATGCTGCAGCACTAATTCGTTTGAGGCCAACAAGTTATCATCAGTTCTCTCCCATGCAATTAGCCTTTGGCCAGCAGCCAAATGTTTCCCATTTGAGAATTTTTGGATGTGCGATATATGTTCCAATTGCTCCACCTAATCGCACTAAAATGGGACCCCAAAGAAAATTGGGGATATATGTTGGGTTTGATTCTACCTCGATAGTGAAATATCTCGAGGTGCATACGGGTGATGTATTTAGAGCCCGATTTGCAGATTGTTATTTTGACGAATCAATGTTCCCAGCATTAGGGGGAGAGAAGAAACAACAAAAGAAAGAATTTGATTGGAAGGTATCCTCTTTAACGCATCTAGATCCCCGATCAGGGCAATGTGAACTTGAAGTTCAAAAGATTTTACATTTGCAAAGATTAGCAAATGAATTGCCTGAAGCATTTTCTGATACAAAAAGGATTACCAAATCCTATATACCAGCTGAAAATGCCCCGATCCGGATTGATGTTCCAGCAGAACAAAAGACCATTGAAACAAGTACACGCCAGAAGCGTGGTAGACCAATTGGTTCAAAAGATAAAAATCCTCGTAAACGAAGAAACTCAGATGATGACAATAATACAAATACTATTTCTGTAGAAGAGAATAAAGACAACATTGAGACTCCTGAAGCAGTCCAAAGTCATGACATAGTTGAAACATCGAAAGATGTTATTGTACCTGAAGATTGCCAAAATGATGAAATTTCAATAAACTATGTCTTCACTGGTGAAAAATTTACCCGAAATGAAATAGTTGTCGATAATGTATTTGCATATAATACAACATTGAATGTTATGGACGAGGATCCAGAACCTAAGACTGTTGAAGAATGTCGACTGAGGGATGATTGGCCAAAATGGAAAGAAGCCATGCAAAATGAATTAGACTCACTGGCGAAACGTGAAGTCTTTGGACCTATAGTCCAAACACCCGAAGGGGTGAATCCCATTGGATATAAATGGGTATTTGTGAGAAAAAGAAATGAAAATAATGAGATTACACGCTACAAAACTCGACTAGTAGCACAAGGTTTCTCACAAAGGCCAGACATAGACTATGAGGAGACATATTCTCCTGTAGTAGATGCAATTACCTTAAGGTATTTGGTTGGCCTATCTGCATATCATAAGTTAAAGATGCACCTAATGGATGTAGTCACAGCTTATCTATATGGGTCATTGGATCGTGATATCTACATGAAAATCCCTGAAGGATTAAAGATATCTAAAACATCCAATGCAAATCAACATGGGCTATACTCTGTTAAATTGCAAAGATCTTTATATGGTCTGAAGCAATCCAGACGGATGTGGTATAACCGTCTGACAGAGTATTTGATGAAAAAGGGGTTCAAGAATGATGAAATTTGCCCATGTGTTTTTATAAAGAAATCTGCATTTGGATTCAT
>JASCZI010211910.1:20745-36337 GCA_036250425.1 Stylosanthes scabra
ATAATATAATTAATTTTTTAATGAGATATACTAAATACATGTAATGTAATTACTCACTTTTAGTATAAGATAACTATGTATTATTTTAGTCCTTAAATATTTAAATTTATAAATTATATTACTCATCTCAAATTTAATAGCTGACGATATTAATTTCGTTTAACATATTTTAGAACTAAAATAATTCGATTAATTAAAACATTGAAACTAATTTAAAATTTGACCAAATATTAAATATTAAAATAGAAATTATGCTAGATGTATTAAATTCAGCCTCTAATATATAATATATATTTAAATATAAAATACATATATAATTTAAATTATTTTTAATATGTATTTTGTATTTTAATATATAAATAGAATTTTGATTAAAACATAACTTTATTTTTAATTTATTATAATTTTTGGATAATATATTATTGGCAAGCTATCGAATAACAAGTTTTCCCCATTTCATGCAATCTTTTGAGGTTGAATAACTTGAATGAACATGAACAATTGCCGACACTTGATAGTTGATATAATATTCTGTCATGTCCCAATGAAGATCACCGAGTTTATCTTAATGTGATAATTACAAATTAATAAGCGATAATGATTGAAGCTTAATGCTTTTCATTTCTACTATTTATATGTAATAGGTGGCACTGAAATCCTTGACCGGAAAATGGGGAAAGAAAGCTAAAGAGATTGGGGTAGTCAGCATCTGGAACGTGTTCTTTTACTTTCTTACAAACCAAGATTATCGATGACGTCCTAATTTGATGTTCTTCTAGTTTTCATGATTATATTTTGTGATTAAATCATCATATACATACTCTATTTAATTATTACCCTAAACATATGACAAAATCACACTGTACTAACTGCTAACAAAAAACAAAAAAATTCAATCAACATCCGTCACTCTCAAGCTTATAGAAACGTGTTCATTGCTTAGCAAGCCATCACCATCTAAGAATTCATAAGAACTTTTATGTCCTCATATCTCCTCCATCATGTAAATTAAAAATAGAATTTTTCGACCGTGGAATTTTCTGATATAATTAGTCCTAACAACTTTCTGTTATGAGTAATCGTTTTTACTTTGGGACAAAGGTAGGAGTAATGAGTGGATTACTTTAGTGATTAGGACCTCATGATCACATGCATGCACTCGTTAATGCAATTTTCGTTATCATGTCATCGTATATATTCCGGTTAAGACAAAGCTTTTTTTTATTATTTTTTATCATCTGTATTTGTGCCGAGATTGAGCCTCATATTTTATTTTGTGGAACCTTTTCTTATTACGGTCTTTTTTAAATACTTATGATGCTCCACTTCTTGTAACACCTCTGATTTTAGATTTTTCTATAAGAAAATTTTCATTATCCTTTGCATTTTTTTGATAAGAGGGTATCCTAGGTTCGGAAGAACCAAACTAATTCCTTACGTAAATTTAGACTAATTTTTTACGACTTATCAAATGTTTCTTTTGATGAGTTTGACGTGGCCACATCTCTTTGGATATATATATATATATATATTGTTCTTTTGTTCCCTTGTCTTTGTTTTTCTTGGACGAAACCTATGTTGTCTGCTTATTTGTTTGGACTTTTGGTTTTGGTATGTTATTTGTTTGGACTTTCTTCTTGGAATTATATACAGGCCCATTCATACAAAAAAGAGATAGGCCATTTACAAACCTATATTGACTGCATATTTGTTTAGTTCCCCTCTCTTTTTTTTTCTTGGACTAAACCTATATTGTCTGCATATTTGTTTGGACTTTCTTCTTGAAATTATATACAGGCCCAATTCATACAAACAGAGATAGGCCCATTTCCAGAAACAATAATCAACGAACAAGCGAACTTGCACGCCAAGTCCAAAAAAACGAAGAAAGAAACAACTGGTCAGCTCGGAAGCTTCGTCTTGATTGCGTTCATCGACGCCATTGACACACACAATTTTCCATTTCCACCAAAACCAACACAAGAAAGAACTTCACCCTCAGATCCCTCAACAATGTCATCCGAATTCCTCACGCACTTCAAAGAAGCCGGGCAGAGCGTGATCTCCACGCGCCGTCCCTGGTCCCAATTCCTCTCCCTCTACGCCCTATCCCTCCCCAACTCCCTCCAAGACGCGTCGGCGCGCGTGTCCCACAACCTCGCCTACTTCCTCTTCAACTACACCATCCTTCTCCTCCTCTCACTCACCCTCTCCCTCCTCTCACGCCCCTTCGCCCTCATCCTCCTCCTCCTCCTCCTCGCCCTCTGGTACTTCCTCTACTTCTCCCGCGACGAGCCCTTAAACCTCTTCAACCTCGTCGTTTTGGACGACCGCGCTGTCGTTTTGGCACTCGCTGTGTTAACCCTCGTTGTTCTCCTCATCGCCAACGTCTGGTTCAATCTCGTCGTTTCGCTTCTTGTTGCCGCTGCTGTGATTTTCATCCATGCTGTGCTGAGAGGGACTGAAGATCTTGTTGCTGATGATTCGGAATCTCCGTACGGACCTATGCTTAGTGGCAGTGATAATGCTGGTTCTTATGCACCTGTTTGAAGAATTCGGTTAGGGATTTTGTGTGATTCTGGAATATTAGGGGGTAAAGATTCTTTTGACTGTGTAGTAGTAGTTGGAAACTGTGACCCTTGATGTTGCAAATTTGCAATTCATTCATAAATATAGATAATTGTGTCCTTATAATTGTACCTTTATTTTCCAATTTTCCTGTCTAGTTGATTGTGCTTTGCAATTTTTGTGATAGGAAATTTTGGTTTTTGTTGATCATGATATTTTTACTAGTGATGGATTGACTGTGAATGTATGTAGGATTGTTTGTTGGACATTAAACCCTGCATTGAACGAGTCTCTGTGTTAGTTTTGGATTGTGAATTTGTTTACACCTTGATGAAGTTATATTTGATCTTGGTTGGTTTTTTGTCTCTGTTAGTTAACTCTATGCTATTCAGTGTGTTGGTATTGTTGCAAATTGAGATGGTTCCATGGTTGAAAGGTTTGTAAAGGCTTACATTAGTCTGCAGAGGTGCCCTTGTGCATTTCTAGTTTAGCTGGTTTTTGATAAGGTATTTAGACTTAAGAGAAATGGTTTTCAAAAACAGAGAAGAGAGAGGTCTCTATTTGTGATGTCAATGTTAATGTTGCAGTATATGTTATCTCTTACACCTTGCTCATATGTTGGGATGATGGGGCTATTGGAATATAGCATGGCTCCTGAGTCATGAAGATTCTATCACCTCTGTATTTTTAATCGATTGCTCTGTCGATTTACTTGAGGAATTTGATGAAATTAAGCTAACGGCTGCTACTTTGCATGTGTATGAACAATTGCTTCAGCTGTTGCATGTTTTAGTTGATAGGATTTGGCCTAGCCATTTTTAGTAAGTGCTGTGCTTTTGATTTTCTGTTGTTTTGACTTTTGAGCACCTAGGAGGAGGATTGATACAAATCATAGATATTTTCGTGTTGATGTCTCACTACACAGTTCCTTAAACCAGTGTTTTAGAGTTATGGTCTTAGAGGAGAAGTAAGATTCTTGAAGAACATGCTATTCCCAAGATTATGTATTCTTGCATACATTTGCTGTTACAGGATTGTGCCTTGAAGCTAATTTATTGTGGTAGATTGTTGAATTGTTATCAAGAACTCGTCACTTCCTTACCATAGTTGTTAGTGCCAATATGTTTTTAAAAGATCTGTTTCCTAGCTTGCAAGTTGATTTAATTTTGATGCCACAACACATGATATATTTCTATAAATAGTTGTATTATAAGCTCATGTGTGGTGTTTGAATGAACAAGAACATAGTGTTGAGTAACTTCTACATAACAGGCACAATATTCAGTTGTCTAATTCTGCATATTTCATAAGCATTCCAGTTTTCTTTCTTTTACTTCTTTGTATAAGAACTGTCAAAAAAATTCTAGTGAGGAAGATGAGGATGTGGATAATGGCTCTCAAAATGCTTTTTATTTTTATTTGTTTTTCCCTGCTCATAGGAGGGAAGGTTTTGTTATTACAAGTTTTCTTTGTATTTCTATTTCATTTTTATCAGTTGATCGCTTGAATTCGATAAGCGTGGGAAATTCATTTCGAATTTATTTATGGAAGATGCAAGATATTTACCTGCCTTGGCAAACCATGCAAATAAAGGAAATAATACAATAAATACATCAAGAAATAGTTTTCATTTTTAATACATTACTTAAAAATAATTCACCAAAAAGGAGAATCCACAAAAAGCAAATTGCCAAAAATATAAATAAATGAAAGTTATTTTCAATACACTTAATTCATGAAAAAATAAAGTTTTTCTTATGGTATATTCATTAGTAGAATGCATTTTTCTATTAAAAAAAATCATTTGTAATATCCTTAACATTTCACAAATAAATTTTTGTGATGAATACATAGGTTTTGTGATGATAAATATAGAAAAATATTTTAAAGTTGTTACACAATTTTTGAAAGTAAATGAATGGTAATCTCAAATTATTTTTGTACTTGACAATAATTAAGATCAAGTATGATATCTTATTATGTAATCCCATAATCATAATTAATAAGATGGCATAATAATAAGATATTTCACTGGATCTTATGTCCTTATCATATAAAAATAAATAAAACAAGAGAATTTATTTACATATATACGTACATTACTATTACTATTTTTTCAGAATGAAGAAAAGTGAGTCTTACAATAAAAATACAAAAATGGGATGCTTTTTTTAGAAAAAGAAAATTGCTTGCAAAAATTGAAACAGGTATTAGTGGATTATATGCCATATAAATGACTGAATTTGATAAGCACAGTGCTGGCACTAGTTGGTGGTGTAGATTTAATTAATTGGAAAATTACTAAGAATAGCATGTTTAACAAATTCTATGACAAGGACAAAGACTACATGGTGTTGTACTATATAAACTCCCTTCGTCCCAGGTTATTGTCACGCCCATTTTAGGTTAGGCTTTATCATCTTGTCCCTTCTTACAAGCTTCTAAGGTTCTTCTTCTTTTTCTTGTGCTTCTTCCTTCTTTTAAACACAGAAAATGACAATCCGCGTTGAGCAATCTGCCGTTGGTATGATCGATTATCTTTTTCTTTTTCTTTTTTTTAATTTTATTTTATTATTGGATTTCTTTTCTAGGGGAAAAAAATCCCATATCACTAGTATCAAACTTTTTATTATATTTTTCCCCCCTATTAGGATCTCACGTTGAGGAGAAGAAGAATGTGCATAAGGAAGAAACCAATGAGCTTGTGTTGGCAAAGGATGGAGTGTTTAAGGCCCCAGATATTAATGCATTTGGCCAATCTTTCAGGTCCCAATTCCCCTTTCAATATTCTCTTTGATTTGAAATTATATTTTTTTCCTTTGATTCAAAATTTATTATTTTTAGTGAAAATTAAAAACAAAAAACTCTAAGTGATATATATATGGTAAAAACTACTTAATCCAAAAACTTAAATTATATAAAAAAAACATATAAATAATTACATCTCTAATTAACACATATGAGAAAATTTTGATTTGTACATAGAAATTTTTCTTTCATTTTAATGAATTTTATATCCAATTTATGTTTTTTAAAATAAAAATAAAACTCTAAGCCATTTGATCATGGAAAGAGAGGTTCTTAAAAAAGTTATATTTCTAACATTAGATGATTTTAGCAATTTAATTTTGTTTTAAATGTGAAATTAATATGCAACTGACATTGTCAATATAATTTAAAACTTGAAAACGTAAATTAAACTGAGTTTGCATTGTTTTACTGCATAAAGAGCGACAAAAATTTTATACCTTTGCATCGTCACACGTGTGCTCTCATCAAAAGAAAAGGAAAACCCTAGATTTTTTTTTTTTTTTTGTTGGTGACTAGGAAAATCCTAGATTAAAAGTGAGAGATCTCATATTTTCTTCACTTTTAAAAAAAAATAATTTTAATATAATGATAATTAAAAATATATTTACGCATCTATTTAATTATATATTATCAACAATAATACACATACAAATTTGTAAAATTAGGTTCAGTTATAGATTATAATTACATACCACATCCTTATAATTGAAAAAAAAAATGTTTTTTATTACTATTTTTTTTAATGGATTCATGTATTATTATTGACCAAAATGAAAATTAGTGTTCTAAATATATCTAATGAGATTATTTGGCAGAGATTATGATGTTGAAAGCCAAAGGCAAAAGGGTGTGGAAGAATTCTACAGATTGCAACACATCAATCAGACATACGATTTTGTAAGCCAAGTTCTTATTTATTAGCTCAAACATGTTTATGTTAATGTACATAACATGAAATTAAAGCTGCTCAAAACTAATTCACGAAAATTTCATTTGCTAACTAATATAGGTCAAGAAAATGAGGGAGCACTACAAGAAAATGGACAAAGCAGAAATGAGCATATGGGAATGTTGTGAACTGCTTAATGAAGTAGTGGATGATAGTGATCCAGATTTGGATGAACCTCAAATTCAACATTTGTTGCAAACTGCAGAAGCTATTAGAAAAGATTATCCTAATGAAGATTGGTTACATTTGACTGCTCTCATTCATGGTAAGTAATTAAATTTGGAATATTAATTAATTAGATTTCATTTTTAATATATTTTTCCTTATATTGAGAGATAGTTAATATGGATTGATAAATGAATATATATTTTGCTTATTTCAGATCTTGGAAAGATTCTTCACCTTCCTCAATTTGGTGGACTTCCCCAATGGGCTGTTGTTGGTGAGAATTTTTCTTATTCCTTATGAGTAATTTCCAAACAAATTAAATCATACTTCACCAAATTTTTTTTTAAAAAAAAAAAAACTTAATTACAATATTTAAACTTAATATCATTTAAAATTTTAATACTAAACTAAATTTATATCACTGATAAAAATAACATTTGTGTTATAATTCATTTTAGTTCAATTTTTATGTATAATAATAATTATTTTATCACTCTTTAAATTCCCAATTAGTAACCATACGATTTAAATATGTATTTGCAGGAGATACATTTCCTGTTGGTTGTGCCTTTGATGAAAAAAATATTCACCACAAGGTAATAATAATTCAGCTTTTTGTTTCTCATGTATCTAATTTTAAAATGATCAATCAACAATATAAATTATAAACTTTCATTCCTATGGTTCAGTACTTCAAGGAAAACCCAGATAGCAAGGTTCCTGCTTATAGCACTAAAGATGGAGTCTATACTAAAGGGTGTGGATTTGACAATGTGCTAATGTCATGGGGACATGATGATTATATGTATATGGTGAGTAAATATATAGTTACAATTTATATACAATAATTTGTTTGTTATTAATTATTTTGTTTAATATATATAATAATAAATATATTCTTCACTTGAATTTGTAGGTAGCAAAAGAAAATGGTACCACTCTACCTTCAGCAGGGTTATTCATTGTCAGATATCATTCATTTTATCGTAAGTATTTTTTTGTTGTTCATTTTGTAAACCAAAAAAATATATATATTATTATTTTTTAGTATTTTCTTTCATTAATGTATTAAGCTATAATGAAGAGAGTAAATAACTTTATATCTTAAAACTTATTATTTGCAGCTTTGCATAAGGAGGGTGCATATACTCATCTCATGAATGAAGAAGATGTTGAGAACTTGAAGTGGCTTCACATCTTCAAGTTAGTTCTTGTTCTAATTATTTCTATGTATCAATTAATATAATTTTTGCACACCTTTTAATTTGCTATTACTAATTAATTAATATAACATCCCCTATAATTATATGTATTATATTGCAGCAAATATGATCTCTATAGCAAAAGCAAAGTTTTGGTGGACGTTGAAAAAGTGAAGCCATACTATCAATCACTTATTGAGAAGGTAAGTGCATGCACAAATTTCAGATGGATTATTATTTGCTATTTTTTTAAATATATATTTTAATTCCTTTTGTTGTTTCTTAATGTGGTTTTCTTCTTTCTTTTTTCTTTTTGGATGGTTTTATAGTATTTCCCAGCAAAGCTTAAGTGGTGAAGAATCAACATAAGCTAATGGAGAGCAATCAGCCTATTAATTAATACCTATATTGCAATAATGTATTAATTTACATATTGCAAATCGCAAACAGTCTATTTCATATGAGACTTGTGTGATATACTCAATACTATGAATGTAACCTATTTGAATATGTTTAACAATTATCTAATAGCACTTTAAAATAAAATCTATTATTTTCATATTTGTCTTTTTATATCTTTCTGTACTATTTTTTCTAACATACCAAACACAAGCAACCTAATATACAAACCACAAAACCTAATATACTAAACATAACATGGAAGACTAAAAATTTCTTTGGAATAATGCCAGAGGGAGTATTAATTTCTCCTTCTTAATTAATAAATATACCACTCTTTCAAAGCTCACGCATATATAGTTCAATAAATTGAATTTTTGTTTTACTGAATAAACTGAGTTTGTACGAACCAAACTTTGAATATGAATTTGAGTTCGTATATTAAATGAGCTAAAATTTAACCCAATAAACTCAACTCGATTTTATATATAAATTTATTATTATGTATAACTTATTATAATTATGATAGAAAGGCTAAATTATTATTGCCAGATAAATAACATATATAATTATATTTTTTATAAAGTTATAATTTATTTATATAGAATTTTAAATTATGGTCAAGTTATTTAAGTCTGTTTAAAGTTGACTTGAATTTTTTATAAATAAAACTTAAGTTTTACAAATAAGTTTAATGGCTAATGAGCTAATGAGTGGAATCGTGAACCAATCATGAATTTGGTTCGACTCGTTCGGTTCACTTCCGACCTTACATATTTGCTAAATAACTTTCTAAATACTTTAAAAGATATTTATAAGGATATCAACATAAAATAAAAGATGATATAGAGAAGATCAAAAGTTTGCTAAGTGTGTTGTGGTTTCACTTTTTAAAATATTTAAATAAAGAATAATGTTACGGAATCAACATTAGAGAGCCAATAAAATCAATTAGAAATTATCATCTGAAACTAAAGAGAGCTATCATTCAAAACATATACAAGTTATCATCCGAAACAGATTACAATTATCATCCGTAACTTCATCACTACTAACCACTCACCAGTACAACAATTAAAAAAATAAAAAGAGTTATCATCCGAAATTAATACAATTTATTATCCAAACATAATATAAGTTATTATCCATAACCTAACCAGCACCACCATCATCACCGTCGTACAGAAAAGAAGAGAAGATCTCACCGGTCACAGCCACCGCCGCCGCCGCCAGACAGAAAGGTACGAAGAAGAAGAAGCGGCAAGAAGATGAAGAAGACAAAGCGGCGACGGGCAAAGAAGATCTGACTAGTCACAACCACAACCACCGCCAGACGCACGAAGAAGAAGAAGAAGCATCAGCAGCGGCAAGAAGATGAAGAAGATGAAGCGGCGGCGGCGACCGAAGAGGCGGGTTCTACTGGATCTCGGTAAGGACTTGGAGGAGGAATTCTTTATTGAGAAGGAAGAACCCTAGGTGTGAGGATTCAGGCTGGTCGACAGAGAAGAGCATCACCACCACTGGGATGGAGGTGACGACGATGGTTCTCGCTTTTGAAACTTGTGAAGCTTCTACGATCTTCGCGTTACATAAGTGGGGGTGAAGCTCTTGGTACTCAAACAATATGATGAGTGAGGACGGTGGACGGTAGAGTGAGGACAGAGAGGAGGAAGAGAAGATGTGGTTGACGACAGCGTGAATGGAAGTAGGGTAGACAGAAAGAAGGAAGATTGGATTAGGATTTTTTTGGCTCTCATAGACTTAATAATATGGGCCTCTTAAATTTTTTCTTAAATAAATAAAACATATAATTATTATACACTCACTATGAATTATTTGTATATTATTAATATGTAAGTGATGAGTTTTGTCCTCTTAAAAATGAGTCGCTGTAGAAAACAAAAACAAAAAGTTGTCCGATGGTGTCTATATTGTGCCGTTAGTAGGTTGAAATTTGTAACGAAACATTATCATAACATTGATCTGATCGATCCATATAGTTGACCATATTAATATGACAATTCAGGTTTAGCTGCTATTATTGTAATAAGACAAACAAGATCAAATTAAATTAGCATTATCACTGAGATGCTACCCATATATAGCAGCATCATCATCATCACTGGCATATATATATATATATATAGGCGGCATACAAATAATAATAACAATAACAAGAAGAAATCATATATAATTTATAGTTATGGTTAATAATATAATTAAATATATTTTGTTTTGACCAACGATGATAACTATTGTGTATATATATGTATTTGTATGTTGAAATTGATTGCAAAAGAATGCAAAATGGTAACCAAGAGATGATGAGAGATTGAGAGGTCTCAAGACTTTCTATGATATGAAAGGACCATAACAAAATCCTTAGCTGAGCTTCCAACATGTGTCTGAAACTTCTCATTCAATGGCTTTGTTTGTAGCCACAATTCAACCAACTGTTGCAGCTCCATGCAAGGTAGAACCGGCTTACCTTGCAACGAGATCTCCACCTGCAATTCGCCGAACCAAATCAGAGTCCGTTTGGTTTCTGTTTTCATTTTCAGTATATTTAAAAAAAATTACGAAAACAGAAAATAATAAAGAAAAAACCAGAATACCTCAGATTCACTAACAAGACCAAGCTTCTTCACTATGTACATTTTGATATGGGAAACAAGTAAACTACCATCCCTATATATAACAAATTTGAGGATTTGTTAGAGGAACTTTGAATATTCAAAAGCATCATCAAGATAAACAATTAACATCAGAACACAAATTAATAACAGAATATGTATAACTTACTTGATCCTTAAGAAGCTGGGGGATATTTTTGGCAATTGTGCACCTTCATCACTGAGTCCAGCAATTCCAAATTCACAAACATATAACATAGTTAATAAATTTTCAAGATATCGAAATGTTGAATAAGACATGGAATAATGTGATCTTACCTCACTTCAGAAGCAACCAAGGAGAACCAAACTGGACCAAACCCTCTGTTGCTTTCACCATTTGAAGTAATCACAGGCTGCACTACTGGAACATTCAAGTCCTCTGAGAATTTGAGTTTTCTTCCATTTGTATCCGATGATCTCGAAGGATTTGATTCATTCTGATCATCATTTTCATTGGTTTGGTGACAATGTCTCTTAACTTCAACCTTTGGCTGGCAATCATTGTCACTAGACTCTACTGATGGAGTGACAGCATGTTCTTGCATAGTGGATTTACTACAAGACTTGTTCTTCCTTGCAGCTTCTACAAAGGAATTTAATGGCTCAAACAAATCAAGCTTTTCTTGACATGATTCAACATTGTCCATTAGAATCTTGTTTGGCACTATTTGTTGACTAGAATCTGGTTTTGAAGAATCCTGCTAATCCAAACAAAGCATACAATCAAAGTCATTCTATTCGGATTCGAAGGCCTATTTATATAAAGCAGAACAAGAAAACACAGAGCAAAAACAAGTAAGAGGTTTTGTCTCCTTTACCTGAACTCTGGCATTTGAACTCTCACTGGAAATTTTGAGCACAAAGCAATCATCATCTTCTTTCCTCTGATCTCCAATTACTTTATCCGGTTCGCAAGGAGGCGTTAACTCTTTCAGAAGGTATTTTTTTCTAGCTACTACTTTTGCTCTTCTTGCAGTTAGCTTTGTAGAGACTTCATCCAAGATTCCTATCCTCCGCGGTTGTTTCTCATCTTTCCTGACATCTTCCTCCACCTTCTCAGGCTTAGGAGAAGAACAATCCGGTTGTGTGGGAGCGAAAACTTCTCTTTCAGGAGTAGCTTTGGCTCCTCTTGCATTGGCTTTTAGAGAAGACAGAGATTTTGTCTTCTGTTTTTTAACTGAAGCCACAGAAGACTTCTTAGGTGTTTTGGCAATTTTTCTTTCTTGAGGCAAAATTCTGTCCCTCAAATCTTGTAGACTATGATCTGTCCTGTGAATTTTCAACACAGTATAAGATAAACTTCAGGGGAAAAAAAAAGTAAGACAAAGAGTGCAAAAGAAAAGTACAATGAATTGCAACCTTCACAAAGAATCAAGGTAAGACTAAAATTGCTGCATAGTTTGCATACAATTATACATCATCGTATGACATAAGAGTGCTCAAAAACATGTTTAGTTTAACATGAATACCCCATGCACAGTTGAATTTTGAAAATCAAGTGGCGATTGATTAGCAATTGATGGTGGTGGATACCTTAATTTGTCAAGTGGAGAACAACCCAAGTCAGCATTGCATACTGGGCAGTGCTTTAACTGCTCATCTATTAGCTTCTTGTCTATGCATCCCCTGCAAACTGTTATTGAACAAACACATACAGATTCAGCTCACATTACATGCTGCATGTAAACTCTAACAGAAAATCCACCAAACAAAAGATACTCCCTCTTTTATTTGTTCATGTTACTCTCCCTTACTATATCATTGAATCAGTGACAGTGAGCCAAAAATGCATCCAAAAATATGAGGTGATAGATACAAATTATACCCAAATACATTAACTCAAGGATGTATTAACAAGTGTTAAAGTAATAATGCATACGAATCAATTATTAGATGCACCATTTAATAATACATAAAAAAGTGACAGTAACAAATACAAACTGTATCGAATTTATCGAAATTAAATAACAGAAAAAAAGAAAAAGGAAGAGTACTGACAAGTGTGTAAGCATTCTGAAATGGTGGTGGCATTGTTGAACAATTTATTGCACAAAGGACATGTCAAACACGCCTCGAGCTTGGCTCTATGAACCTTCACAGCATGCCCCGTCATTCTTTTTTTGTTTTGTATATGTGTGACAAGGACGCACAGAAAAAAGCATAAACAAGAAAGATACGACACAAGACAAGAGAATTGAAGAAAGAGAAGGTAATAAGGATTTCCGTACTGGCACGTAGTACTAAAACTACTACTCCACATGGAGATGGTGCATGATGATGAATAATACAAACAAGCTAGCTCATTCTCGACGAGAACCCCACTAGTGCGAGCATCACGAAGAAACAAAAAAGGGGGGATTGGATTGGATTGAAGGAGGATTGGATTTGATCGATCCGATGAAAGTTGAAAGGGTGCGGTTCTTGATGGGAGGGGTTGGGTTCTTGGATTATCGAAGGCACGTGGGGTGAATGGTGCGGGGTTCGATTGGTACAATGATAATGAGAGCGGGTTCAGTGAGTCTCTCTTTTCTTTTTATTTTTTAATCTCTCTCGGGCTCAGAAAACAACGTATATGATATGGTATGGTTATGTTATGTGAATGGAAGAGAAAGAGTTTGTTATGTGAATGAATCAAGCTGTGTATATGCAACGCCATGTCATGTGTAATTTGAAGGGGTGTCTTTCACTTTGTGTTCATCCTATAGGAATTGGGTTAATTGACTTAATTCACATGTTAAGATTTTTTTTTTTTTTTTTTGAAAGGATTGGACAACAGCACTCAATTCTAAATTAACATCGCAGATATATCTGCTGGTCTCAAACCTGAATACTTGGCATGAAAAATCATCGGATACCCTGAGATTGACACATGTTAAGATTCCAAATTATTGTTTAAGATTTTTTTTCTTAAGATTTATAAAGTCACTCATTCTTAAAATCAGTATTCTTAAGATCAAAGAGTCGTGCAAAATAGGACTTTTCATCTTACCGAAAAGGAAAGCTACGTCCAATGCTAGACCTATTTAATGTAAAATATTTTATGTTTATTGTACCTTTGTATTTGGTCATAACTTCATCTTTTATGATTAATGAAAATTTTAGTTTGATTTGATTTATTAATGGTATTTTGAATATTATTAACAAGTAATCTTTTCGAATTCTTTCTGTGACTCTCTGTAGGTTCGAGAAAAAAAAAAAGACAATCACTCATTTTTAAAACCAGCATTCTTAAGACTAAAGAGTCATGTGAAAATGGGCTGTCCATTCCGATTTTCCTATAAATATTTGGCACATATTTAATATAAAATATTTTATGTGTATTGTATTTGGTTATAACCTCATCTTTTATGATTAATGAAAATTTTGGAGGTTTTTTTTTTTTTTGAGTATGGAAAATTTTGGAATTTGATTTTGATTTATTAATGATGTAATGTCAATGCACAATAATTAAACTAAAAAAATGAAATTGAAAAAAGTTCAATTTTAAAGTATTTTTAGGTTAAAAAAGGGGGGAATTTATATTTAATTTTTACACAATATACATATATAAAACATTTGACACTACCATCCAATCTATATATGAAACAACGTTCTTAATTTTTTTTGAGTCACATGATTTGTATCATCATGTTACGTTTGTCTTGTGTGGAATAATATTACTGAGTATATTATATTGCTGCTACAACAACAGTCAAAAGCTAACAACATTTTTGAAAATTTTATTTTATTTGATCTTATCTTATTCTTGCCATCATTGTGAAGCAAAATCTTCTTTTAAATGAGTCATGACCTACCACCTATAAAATAAAATTAAAAAATAAAAGAACAATGAAATTAATGAAACTTCCTTATGTATTACTAATATAATGGACTAATGGTATCCATATTCCATACAAAACAAATTCATATTTTAACTAACCCAATAAAATATTTTTTTCCCTTAGAATTTTAAAGTGATTTTTACTAAATTATTTTTTATTTATCCCCATATGATAACATGTAACATGAAAGAAAGTAATTAATGCAATTTCAACAACCCAATCATAGGTTCCATAACAGTAGATCTCAACTATATATATTAGAAATTCATTTATACCCAGTTGACTTATACCATTGAATAACATTTTTTGTGCGATTAATTTAATTAATTCATGTTTATATATATATATATATATATATATATATATCCATTGAATAACATTTTTTGTGCGATTAATTTAATTAATTCATGTTTATATATATATATATATATATATATATATATATATATACCTCCAACTACTCTATCTTTTTCTTTTAATCACAAACCCGGTGAATATCATGTCTCAGAGTGCGTTTGGAAGAGAGAAGACAATGAAATTGGAAAATTGAAATTGAATTAAGTTTGTTATTATGTTTGATTTAAAATTTACTAGAAAACAAAAACTGAAATATAGAGATTAAATTAAATTAATGGAAAAATAACAAAATTTAATATTAAAAACTTTAATGTTGAATTAGGGTATTTGAGTAAAAAAATATTTTTAAAATTTCCGTCCCAGTCCTCAGTTCCCCAGTTCTTACTATTTGGAGATACTAAAAATATTAAAATTCTGAGAACTGAGACTGAAATTTTAGTTCCAGTCTCTGTCAACCAAACCAAACACAATACCGAGTTTCAGTCTCCCCGTCTCAGTCCCATCTCAGTCTCCAGAAACAGACACTTCCGTAAAAACTAGAAATAATTAAGGGAGTGATGGTATATATATATATATATATATATATATATATATATATACCAAAATCTAAAGACCATTTCCATTCATTAACTTATGTAGCAT
>JASCZI010211911.1:24799-37102 GCA_036250425.1 Stylosanthes scabra
AAGATTCATGGAAAGATTCTAATACATTTCAAATCACATGCCTATCTCTAGGTCACATAAAGAAACATGGAGTGATTCTTGATTATGTTTGAATGCCTATTCTCTCGAACTCAACAATCCAAAACAAGAAAGATTAATTATTCATCAATAACCTAATATTTAAACAATCATGACAAAGAATCAAACAAGATGCAAATCAATCATCTATGCGATAAAAATTCAGATTCATATAATGACATGCATATTCAAATACATCATCTCTAATGCAAAGAAAACATATGAAAGGTCATTCTTGAACTAGTTTATGCTATCAAGATCAATGCAAGACCAAATTTCATGTCACTTATTCAATCAAATATCAATAAAGACAATGCATAAACCATCAAATAATATGTTTAATCTCATGAACTAGTATAGAAATTAAACCAAAGTAAGAACCAATTATACCTCTCGGTTTCCTTGATCCTAGAGTTGATGAACAAGAAGAATCCTTTGAATAATTAGTAGAACTTGCAGATTTGAATATGTAATTGGATTAATCCATTGGCTTCATAGAATAAAGCTCCTCCTCCTTAATCTTCAAGAAAGTTTAGCCACTCATGATGATGAATGACTTCAAGAAAGTGATGATTCTTAAATGCATGAACATTCAAAGAACTTCCAAGAAAGTATGAGAAAGATAGAATCTTCAAAGACAAGAAGGTAGAAGTGAATTTCTCTTTATTATTTCAATGAATGTTACAAGAAAAGTGATGGAAAACTTCAAAAAAGCTAGAACTAAACTTGAGAGAAACTAAAAGTGAATTCTCTAAAGTAAAAGATGTAAAAGTTCTAGACTATGACCAAATGAAAAATGATCCAAAAAATGATAATTCTCTCTTCTAATGTGAAGTTTTCCATCTATATATAGGTGTACAAAAGGAAAATGAAATACAAATGCATTGGGAATGAAATTCCCAATTCTGCCAAGACAGGGAGCTCCCACGCCTAGACTTCGGCTTCCACGCCTAGGCGTGGGACTCTGGTGTAAAACTTGGCTTTGCTTCCTTTAAATATGACCTCCCACGCCTAGACTTCAACTCTGGCGCCTAGGCGTGGGCTTCTGGATGACACTGGAGGCTTGGGCGTGGCTCTGGACGCCTATACTTGGACTTCAAGATGCTTGGCCACGCCTATGCGTAGAGTTGGACGCCTAGGCGTGAGCTTTGAGTGATCTGGTGTCCACGCCTAGGCGTGGGTGGTTTGGCCCAGAGCTGAACTTGGGACGCCTAGGCGTTGGCATCCACGCCTAGGCGTGGGTGGTTGGGTCCTGAGCTGATGCTTTGGACGCCTAGGCGTGAGTCTCCACACCTAGGCGTGGGGGCTCTGTCTAGAATGCTCCAATTTTTTCCTTTCTTGCTCCTCAAGCTTCCTTTCTCTATTTTTCCTATAAATAATCAACAAAATACTCAAAGTACCAGTGTTTCATCATAATTAATCAAGTTCTAACAATTGTTACTATTTTTACTAATTTTAGCATGAATCTAAGTCAATTAGGTGAAGAATACAACATGAATTAGGAGGTTTTATCTACAATGATGCTCATGCATTAGGCGAATACGTGATGATTTTTTGGAATGTCAAGTGTGTTTGAAGAAGTATATTTTGGTTTTTTTTAAGGACACGACATGATATTTTGGAGTGTCAAGCGTGTCCGAAGAAGTATTTTTTTTTTGTTCATTTTAAGGTTACGGATGGACACAACAGACCGCGTGTCGGCCGAGTGTCGACGAGTGTCGTGTCCAAAAAGTGTCGACATATAGACGGTAAACACGCTAATTCAACGAAGTGTCCGTGCTTCATAGAAAACAACTGAAAGATCAATTTGTTTAACAAAATAATTGATATTGAATTTTTTAAAATAAAAATTTATTCAAAATTTCGATATTTCTTAAGATTAATCTTAACTTTTATAATTTTTATAATTTTATTAGGAAAAAAACATTATTTCTTTGACTACGTAATATTGTTTAGAAAAAAATACTAAAATTATTCATGAAAAATTCGGGCTGAAAAAAATTACTTATGAATAAAGGAAAAGAATTTTCTACGATGAAATATGTATTCTATTTATCAAAATTATCTAAATATTAGTCATTAATATAACAGTTAGTTGATATTTCCAATTAACGTCATTTTAATAGTTTTAACAAATGGAGCACATCTTTCGTCGATAAAAAATTATTTTCTTTCATTAATGGATGAGTAGCTTTCATTAACGTCCGAATCTGAATAATTTTGAATTTTTTCCTATTGTTTAAAAAAATTACGTGCGATTCAATAAAAGCTACAAATAAAGAAAGACGAACGTGATGGGATACCCACTTAGCCACTTCCGTTCGGTCTCCAACCATGACAATCTTTGGACTCACTTTGCGACACATTTTTTTAATTGAATTGAATAACAATAACCTTAGCATCAATGTCTTTTTCCTAAGATTGTATGTAGATGCTTTTTGAGGATGCTTCCACTTTTTAGTCTATTACTATCCAAATTGCCACAAACTGTATTCACTTGTGAAAAATAATTAATACATGTTATTGAGAATATCTCAATTTCATTGTTTATGTTATCCATGTGAATGAGCAAATTGATTATGACTTATTAGATGTTGAAAGGGTAATAATGGAGTGATAAAAAAATAAGACAAATCTTGTTGAGTTTTACGTTTGTTTTTTCTTTTGAATATTAAAAGTTTGGGTAGGTTCAGCTCTTTGATACTGAGGGTTAAACCTTTGATCTTTTTAACTTTTCTTTCATAATGATTGTACAAAACTTGCACTAATTATATCAAGCACAATTGAAGTTACTGACGTGAATCATGCATAAGAGGTAAGGACATTTCATAAGTTTTGGATGATTAGGCAAAATATATATTGACTTGTGGATTAATAAATTTTAACTCTTCGTTTATTATATTTTATTTCTAAACAATGCTACGGATCCAACATTAAGGAATCAATAGGGAACCAATAATTAAGTTATCATCCAAAGCTTACATGAGTTATCATCCGTAACTCATATATCAAACAATAAATTATCTTCTAAAATTTATATAACTTATCATTCATAATATATATTGACTACCTGTTAGTCATAATGTGTTGATTTCGTAGTCTTTTTCTTTATTTCAATGACTCATATGAGCTATTTTGAATTAAGGTTTAAAATTCATAATTTAATATGTAGAATTTAGAAATTATGATTTATTATTCAAATTTTACTCCTTACTCTCTTCGAAGCGCATTAGTATTTGCCTCTATTGAAATGTTGGGACAGTTAATTTGGTGTCAAAATTAAATTGAAGAAGCTTTTCAAGTTCCTACCACCATAATAATATTACCATATAACTATGTATAAGCATCTATATATATTCATATAATTATGTTTGTTTCTCTCATAATTAAATTATGAATTTTGCTTAGGACAGAAAAAAATGCAATTCTTAACTTGCATATTTACCACAAAAAAAAAAAAGAAAGAAATAAAAGTCACAGCTTAGTAGGAGGAGCTTTCTGCTTCATGACGGGAAAATCGGCTAAGTGGGAGGGATACAATCCTAGATGAGCACAATACTAGGTTTGAAGCATGGTTTTGTCCAATAACTCATCATCTAGTACCATAGTTTTCTGCAATCCTTGGATTACATACTTGCAGGTTAGGCTGTTCGGAACATACCCGACTTTGAGCAGCCGATCCTGAAGCTCCATCAACTCGGCCACATTACCATCTTCGCAAAAGACTTTGACAACTGCATTGTAGCTTTCGGCATCATAAACTCGAAACTCCTTGGCGAAGAAGTTCAGCAACGAAACAGCTTGTTCAACATTTCTTTCTTTGCAATAGCCATTTACCAACACCCTGCATATTTCAAGATCAGGGAGAATACCAGAACAAACCATTTCCTCCAACAAACCTTCAGCTTCCAGAGTCTTGTTTACCTCGCACAAGCAGCTTATAATTGCTCCATAGGCACTGAGATTAAGACTCACGCCCTTCTTTGCCATCTCAGATTTCAATAAGATTGCCTCTTCCACATTATTTAATTTACATAGAGACACAACAACTTCATTATAGGTACTCACTTTAGGTGTATAGCTGACATCCTCGGAAACCCTTTGCAGAAGACTTCGAGCTGCAAATGGTTTCCGTTCTTTACACAATGCAACTATGAGATAATCATGTAAATCTTCTGGAATCTTAACTCTGAATCTCTGAAGCTCCACAACCAAATTCAAGGCAGATGCCAACTTTCCGTCTTTCACATATCCTTTAACGACAAGCCAACAAGAGATGTTGTCGGGAAAAATCCCCTTTCCGATCATTTCATGCAACAGTAATCTTGACATTTGTGTCTTCCCTTCTCTGCAATAACCACCTATGAGAGTATTATATGAAATAATGTCTGGATCTATCCCACTATGAACCATCTGATGGAAAAGTTGATGAGCCTTCTTGACCTTCCCTTCCTTACAAAGGCCATTCATCAAGGCCGTAAACGAAATCAAATTAGGCTTCACGCGTCTAATGTGCATGATCTTGTAGAGACAAAATGCATCCTCCAACCTTCTTTTCCTACAATAACTATTAAGGAGTGTGTTATATGTCACCAAATCAGGTTCAAATCCTTCTTCCTCCATTTTATCCAGGAACCCATTCACCTTATCTGAATCACCATCTTTGCACAAAACATGAGTCAAAATATTGAAAGTATAACCATTCCCATGTATCCCTAGTCTTCCCATCTCTTCGAATACTTCCCAACAATAACCATCATAATTAATCCTAGACAAACCACTAAGTAAACAATTGCAAGCAGTTACACTAGGCATAAAACAAGCCTCAACATTCTTCCTAAAAATTTCTAAACCCTTCTCAATCATGCCAACCTTAACATAGGCCTTGATAAGCATATCAAAGATCACTGGATTCCAATTACAATCTTCAGCACACATAACCAAATTCTGATGAATGTCTTCATTTGGGGCAAAACTCTGAACCTCAACCATATGTATCAATTCAGACAACAAATTCATGGTCTCAGAGAATATTCCAGACCATGCTAGTATGTGAATAACTATACAATAGTTCTGAACAGTGTGTGTAATACCCAAATCATGTTTAACCCAATTGAAAAAGGTGAGAGCTGAAGAGTAATCAGACTGGGACCTGAGCAAGATCCTTGAGATCTGATCGGCATCCATTTGGGGGAGAATAGCTCTGATATCATTCTGAAGAAGTGAAAGGTTGGGACTTTTTTGCTTCAAGGTTGAAGAGATGAGGTTGACTATTTTGTTAGGGTTTTGGGTAGGAGGAAGGAGGTGGTAGAAGGGACTAAAATTTGGTTTGCAATAAGAAGCATTAACAGGGACTAGAGAAGAAGAAGAGGAAGAAGATGACAACGACGACAATGTTGATGATGATAAAATTGAAATTTTTGAGAAAGGTGAAATTATGGAGGGTGATAGTGAAAGAATTAACTCATTGGATGAATAGGATGAAAGTCTACGAATCATGGGTAGCACACAAGAAGATATTAAATCTGAATCTGAATCTCTGGAATATGAAGTCAAACTGAGAATTCACTCAATATGTAAAGGCATCAAACTTTGGCCTGAGTTCTTTTGTCAAAGGCCCCCATACTCCATATTCATTGAATCTATCAATAGGAACACAAAATGAACAAGAATCTTCAATTGTCATTACAACATAAACTGCAGAATAATATAGTAAAGAACATATCCCAAACAGATTACAAAATGGATCATAAAACAAAATTGTCAAACAGAAATATTTTAATCTTTCTAGTCCCTAAAATGACTAAACAATAAAGTAAAGCAACTAACGTCATCAATTTTTCCAAACCTGCAACAAATAGTCCTAAATCCTTAAATCAAGCACCATTGAAAGTATCACAAATAATTCATAAAATGAAGGTGTACACACAAGAATTCAAGGTAAATCATGTTCATAATGGAGTGCCTTCAGCATTTGTTAAATAACCACCAAATGCAAAGACATCTTTAGAAGCGACATTTTCAGCACAAAGCAACCTTATGTTATTACAGATTTATCAAATCGGGCTTAACACTACGTCTGTCAGGCTACAAAACATAAAGTTTAGCAACCTCAAGAAAGTTACCATAACCAAGAATAACTCAACTCCCAAAGAGATGGCCCCACGATAGCATATCAAAAGACTAGAGTTTGTAACCACCTATGTTCTCCCAAGGAAAGCCAATAACTTGAGAGCAACACCCAGAAAACAAAAGTCTTTACCACAAATTGAGAAAATCAAAACAAAAATACTATACATTAATAGAAGGTACTAAAACCAGATTTTTACTTTTTTTTTTTTTTATTATATACTCTCGAAGACACCAATTTAATGGGGCCACAATTCATACTTACAATTAACTCCACAACATGTCATACATTAATATTTTCACTAGCTCACCTATAAGCAACCTCACTCTTGTTAATTTGATCTCTCTGCCACTCACTCACATTAATTGTCTTCACTGCACTGCACTCCACAAATGGGGGACTACACTTTTCACTGTTTGCACTTCACACACAATAGTCAAAGAGCACACTTCCACAGATTATAGCGCCAGCATTACTATTTATCAGCTTCATAAGTTGGTGCATTATAGGGAACATTAGATTAATATTATAAACTACAGCATATCAGACCACAAGAACTACAGCACTGAAATTCGGAAAACCGATTTAATAGCTTATACCATTTTAGCAACTAAATAAAATAGCCAAATTGCTTGCCCTTCATTAAATACCAATTTTATTTGAAAACTATCAATACATTCAACATCAAACCAATGTACTTTTGGCAAAACTTAACCTCCAATAACAATTTGTTATGAGACAATTTTAAGATACTATTAGATTCGAGACCATCTTACATAACCAATTTTTTTCACCTAGCACCAATGCACCATCCTGATAACTGATAAGATTTACATAATAAACGTTGAGCAGCAAAGGTATTATAGCAGAAATCTCAGCAACAATAACATTTATATAGCAGCAACATCACATTTGAGCATCAATAAAAATTAAAAAGCTTAGATAATAAAAATAAAAAGCTAAGTAGCAAAACAAAAGGCAGAAGCATTACACATTGCAGCGAAGAACAGCAGATGCAGCAAACCGGAGAGGCATACGTGGAGATGGCAAAAGAGGAAGCAGAACAGCAGAGTTGCGGAGAGGCGCAGGCGGTGGTGAGACAGAAGAAGATGGCGAACACGAACAGAGAAGAGACGGAGATGAATTTTATGTCAAGAATGATGTGCGCCGACAGTGGTTCAAGGTCGAATCGAACCACCACCAATTTGGGGAAGAGGCAGACAATTTCTCTGCTGGGGCTTGGTTTGAAGTAAATGAATTCAATTTCATTCGGGGTTTTCCAGTAGATGCTTTTTCATTTGGCGGTGTTTCAAGAACCCATTTCCACCTCCTTCTTCTTCTTCTTCTTCCTCGTATTCTGAATCACTTGGTTTCTTCAATTGGCTATCTTCCATCTTCTTCAAATAAATGAATGATGAGGGCGGGGAGAAACTGCTCAGCAGTATCTAATTCTTGCAAGGTTCTGAAAACCGGACCGATCATCAAACAACTCAAGCTATCAGTTCACTGGTTCAACCGGATTAGCCATTTTATAATAAAATAATATATAAAATAAAAATAATCACAGAAAAATAAAATTATATTCTAATATAGATTTAAAATCTCATCTAAATTAAAAGAACTACATCAATGGTCAACCAAAGTGTTATAATCTCACCCAAGTTTGACACGTAAGTCAAATAACAAAAGAAAGTCTACAATCATGTATTGTTTTGGATTATGCTGATAATACATAGACGCAATGGAGTTGAGCCAATAAATCGACAATGAGAATGTTTGAAACCCAAACACCCCTCAATTCGGCAAAAGTAATTTTAAAATTAAATAATCTCTTAGAGTGTAAGGTTGTTAGCACTAGAGAAGCAAATTTGGAAACAATTCTCAAGAAAACCAGCTTTATTCTAGAGAAAATTTGTAATTATACAAGAATCACAAACTACAGTAAGGTGTTTTGATCGGAAAAATAAGCTAATACAATTCCAGGTTATACTATTATTGTCCAATATCACTATACTAAATAGCAATAGATGCAGCAAAAGATAGATCTATATTGATTATTTACATAGCATGTAGGTTTCTCAGTACGAAAATTGGGTTTAACACCAATTTAAAAGTTTAACAGCTGCAGCCTCCCAAATATTCTCTAATCTCACCAACACATTAAGCAAGAAATAAGTAAACTAAATCAATCTCAACAACCAAGGATTTGAAAACCGGACCGGACATCGAACCGTTCATGTTACTGGTTCATTGGTTCACTTATCAAACCGGTCCAACTGAGGTTCAACCAAAAAATTGTTTTATAATAAAATAATATATAATATAAAAAAATTAGCACACAAAAATAAGTAAATATTTTTTTAATACAAAGCCTACCAATGAGCACATGTGGCATAATATCATAAGTTCGTAACTTATTTAAATAACACAACACAACAGGAAGCTATCTATCTTCATTCTTTCTTCCTTCTCAAGTGACGATCAATATTAGTAAAGGAGGGAGGATTCCAATTAAAAACCTTCTATCAGTAGGATACATATTGACCAAGTAATTGCATTTGTTAAGGCCATGAAGTTGAAAGCGGATGTTATTCCATACAATTATTTTAGTCTTCTATGGTGTCAAGGAAGTAAACTTCAGAATGATACAATATGAGAAGCTCCTTAAGGTGGTGTCTCAACTATGCAAATAATAATACCACAACGAAGTGCCAATTTACAGCTTCTTAAGAAGCATCAATTTATTCACAAGTATCAACTTTTCTAATAGTTTGTGAATAATTTCAAGTAGTCACTTAATAAAATCATTTCAAAGATTATAACACTTTTACATTCCAAATAAAAAGGTATAGGCGTAAAAAAAATGCTCTAATTAATTTACACATAAATCAAATGGAACAAAGAATAAACCCTCATCCTTTTGATGCCAAACTCCATTTTATGAAGTTTGCAATTTACTGGTGTTCCTTAACTAAACCCAGATCAAGGCATGACCAAAACATAAATAATAAAATATTGAAGCAAATGCAAGCATGTTAAAAGAAAATTCACACACATTAACACAGATCCAGCTTAAAATTCTAAAAAACTCTACAAAACCAAGTTGTGATTGAGCTCAGTACCTGTTCTTTCATTTGTTTTAATTCTGGTTTTTTATCTTGAAAAATCACTAATCAGTCAAGGATAATAATAATATTATCAATATATAATTTGGATTAAAAATAAAATAAAATAAAGGATGGCAGACATGAACCATGAAAATATGACAAAGCAGATCAGAGAAATATATCCATGGACTAGACTCATACTTGCCCTTCAATAGCCCCTTGTTTGATTTTGATAGTTACAGAAGCACTAATCAATCAGTGATAATCATGATAATCACAGAAGAAACTTGAGATCAACAGAAGAAAAATCAAGAACAAGATAAAACAAGAACTAAAACCACAACAAACACAGCAAGAACAAGAACTAAAATCACAGCACAAAGGCTAAGATCAAGAACTAAATAATAAAATCACAGCAACATTCACTCAATCTGGAACTCAAGAAGAGTACGACGGAGATGTATGAAAAATATGTGAAAAAAAAAAGCAATAGTCATTACTCGGTTGGATCTTGGAAAAAGTATGAGGGAGAGTCGGAGAGGGACCAATAACATTGGTGACCAGAAGGCGGCGGACGACAAGCACGGACTTCACCGACGTGGCGACAGTGAGAACGTCACCGGGAGTAACACTTCTGCAACCAAGCACGTCGAGGGTTAAGACGCGCCTACCAGGGAGGAGAACGGACTTCACCGACGCGGCGGCAGTGAGAAGAACAGTCGACGCGACGCTAAGAGGGGAGATGGAGAAACGGTGGCGATGTTGAACCGGAAGGAGACGCGACCGAAGAACGGCGCCGGCAGTGAAAATAATGAGAGGGGGAAGACGGCGCTGTGGAGTGTGGAGGCTAGGGTTAGCAGGTTTGGGGGAGAGAGAAGACAGCAGAGGATCGACTCGAGTGCTCAACGCCCCAAAACGACTGCGTTTTTGCTTCGGAGTCAAACCGGTTCGGTCCCGGCCGGTTCAACAATTTTCTAGCGGTTTAACATTTTGTTGTTTTTGTTAGTAAACCGGATCGAAGAACATTGATCTATACATACCAGAATTATACCACCGGCATCACCAATCTACCACCATTAACAATCTCAAATCTGACCATCCAAAAAAAAAAAAAAAAAAACAGAGAACAAACCAGAAATAGCAAATTCAATCTAACTCAATATAGAGGGGGAAAATAATTAAAATTCAAACTCAAATAAATAATAAATAAATTACATATAAATTGAAAAATAAAAGGTGAGTTCTAACCTACAAGATAAATATACAGAGAAAGAGAGATATTCTTTTTCCTTGAATATAAGGATGACACGTGGTAGTAGTGTCTCTTGAAATGAGTAGCCCCTCGATGGATTCATCATCTCTGTCAAGCATGGAATGTCAAGCTCAGTGTTATGAAAATCGAATCAGATCGGATGGTTCGACTGGCAAAATTAGAAATCGATCTCTTATTCGATTCGGTTCATGGGTGAAAATTGGTTGATAAAAGACCGGCCAAAAATTTTGGGCAAACCAATTGAAAACCAGTCAAATAGATAAAATTGATCGATTTTTATTGATTTTTTATTAGAAAATAATAATATTATATTTTAAATTATTTTATTATATATTTAAATAAATTGATTTGATCACGATTTGATTCCAACATTTAAACTATTTAACCAATCACTCTACCAATTCAGTGATCGGTCCGATTCTCTTAAAATGTTAAACTATTTAATATTTAAAATGTTAATTTATAATATTAATTTATAATAGTACAACAACCTAGTCCTAATAGTAAACAAAATCTCCGGCCGAATCTGGTAGCAACACGTGTTGCATAAATACAAAATACAAAACTGGATATAGAGGATTTAGGTGCAGAAGTAGCTAATCCATGTTACTTGAGGATTTAGGCGCGGAAGTAGCTAATCCAGGTTGCTTCATGTTATGTTTGATTTCAAAATAAGTGTAACCTTTTATCCAATGTAAATTACCGTGATTTGTTTTCAGCAATCCCCAGATTACACGCACAAGTTACAATGAAACAAGGTTCTTATTGGTTGATGCAAATTAAACGCGGATTATGAGCCTAATACTTTCTGGTCAGTGATATAGACTATTGGATAATAAGCCCGTGTGGTTTTGGCACATTTTCAATCGTTTTGAAAGCTACCCTTATCTCGCCTGAGCGCCTGAATTAAGTGTGAGTATATATGTATCTGTTGTGGACGTTGCTCTTTGCATCTACAGTCGTTTCTTCCATATACATATTTTTCTCTCTTTTCTCCAGTTCATTTAGAAATTACAAATTATATACTTTAGATAAAAGGTTTCATTGTGAATTTCATATGGCTGTGAATGAGTCCCTTGCCGAGTTGAATGAAGAAGTTGATCATGTTTCAGCCATCAAGGCAACTAAACTCGATCGGAATTTGGTTGTTGGTGTGGTGCGCTTATACGAGCTGCCTAACCAATGGATTTCCAAGGACGCTACAAGCATAGAGAAGGTTCTCCAGGATCAACACGTAAGTGTTATCTGATTTTAATTCACATTAATGTCTTTATTTTGTAATTGATATGCATTTTTTTTTGTATGTCTGGTTGGGTGATATTAACTGAAAATAGTTCTCTTTTGTTTTTTTATTCAGGGGGATCACATACATTGTTCGATTGGGATGACTCATGTCGGAATGTTCAAGTCACTGTTTCGTGAGAATGAAATTTACGCAATGCGAAACTTCATTATTTAGAACAATATGAAACCATCGAGGACAACAGCACATCAGTTCAAGCTAAGCTTTTATGTGAAAACTGAAGCCGTTGTTCTTGTTATAAAATTGAAGCTATAGTAGAACTAAAGCTATATAAAAGAGAATATAAGAAAAGGAAGAGAGAGAAACAAGTATTAGAAGTTCTTATTAATTTCTGGATATATAAAACTTATGAAATCATAGCCCTATTTATAGTAAAAGATTTACTATTACATGAAAAGGAATGAACGGCTATGATTCATTTACTATGCAATAT
>JASCZI010211912.1:20557-41822 GCA_036250425.1 Stylosanthes scabra
CTGAACTAATGAAAAAACTGAACCAAGAAAAAAAACTAAACCGATTAAATTATAGAGAAACTTACCACGAACACAATGGCGGAGACGGAACTGCGAATGGAGGTCTAAGGTGGGAGAAAATGAGGCTGGAAGTGGTGGTGGCGGCGGTTTGAGAGAGAGAGAGGGGGAAGAAGAAGGGACGACACATTTTTGTATTCTGTTTTATTATTACCGACGGCTAAGCCGTCGGTAATATTATCATCGACACCTGCGAAACGCGGCGTTTCATTAATCCAAAAAAGCGCTGCGTACCGACGGCTTAGTATTACCGACGGCTAAGCCGTCGCTATCATTACCGATGGCTAAGCCGTCGCTAAAAGCCACAACACCTCCACTTCTGACGACGGCGGCCTCATCGACGGCTGAGTCGTTGGTAATTACCGACGGCTTATTATTCAGCCGTCGTGGCGCCGTTTGGCGCGAAATAATTTTATATATTACCGACGGCTTAGCCGTCGGTACGCAGCGCCAATTTTCCCTCATGTTTAGCCATAATTTTACCGACGGCTCTATTACTTATACCGACCGCTCAGCCGTCGGTACACTCCGTGCTCCTTGGCCATCGGTAATAGCCGTCGGTATAGAGCTGCAATGTAGTAGTGTCTGGTACAACTAAAATGAGTACCTAATGTTAAAAGATCATGTAGACCTTTGGAATAATAACTCAAAAGAAAGATATTATCACCTAAAAGAGATGTTTCTACTGAATATTTAAAGCGTCAATCCTTGCAGGATCATGTAATTTATTATGAACTAATGGATCTTGAAGATACCATTTTACAATAGAAATTTGCATCCTACTAGGAGCACATACAAATTCATTGTTATGGATCCTGACGATCTTTTGATCTGCCAGAAGCAGTTATGAAAAAAAAATGCCGATTGACACATTTTCAAAGTGTACCATAAAGTGGAAAAAGCGTTAGATTTGAATGTGCCATGTTTTTTTAGCAAACAACACTCTTTTGTTAGTATAAAACACATTGCCACGTGATAAATCCATATTATTACGTTAATTTTGGTTGAAAAGAATGAATTTTATCAACTTAGTTTACACTTATTTTTGTGATTTGAGGCCTTTGTGAAGTTTCTCCTAATTAATTTTTAAATGTGAAAACATGTTTTTTAATCATTTAATTGTTAAGACACCAAAAAAAATTTATTTAATTGTTAAATTTAATTCACTTTTATTTCACTCAATGTTATAATGTGTTTGTTTGATGTATTTCAGATTTAGGAGGCATCGATGGTTTGAAAGGAATGAAGGAAGCATGAAAAGTTGAGAGAAATTCATGAAGAATAAAAAAAAAAAAGTTGTCAAAACTGCAGAGGTGTGTACACACCATTGCTGTGTACACATCTTGACTAGCACATACCACTCTTAATGGATCACATGGACCCACTTTTTGCGCTCAAAAAAGGTCTCAAAGTATCAGAATTTTGAAGCATTTAAGGAAGAGTCTCAAGAGGAAATGTAGGGAGAGTATAGGGTAGTGTAGTTTTACGTTGTTTTAGGTTTTCTAGAAAGAGAAGCTCTCCCCTCTCTTTAGAATTAGGGTTAGGTTTAGTTAGTTTTAGTTTAATCTTTATTATCTCTTGTAAGAATCATATCTAATTTCATCTTCTCTTAATTCTCTTTTAGTTATATTTCTATTTTTTTAATACTCTTGTTACTTATGCTTGGATTTAAATCTTTTATTTGATGTTTGATGAATGAATTTTTTTATGGGTATTGTTTTATTTGTGTTTTTTGATGTTGATTTTTTTCTTGCAAGTTTGGTGATTAGTAGAGGTAGATTTTAGCTAATTGCAAGTTGTATTTGAATACCCATCATGTATTTGATTAAATGTCTAGTATAGTTTTAGAGTAGCTTTTACACTTGGTTTGGGATTGAGAATCATGGTGACCTTTAGTCACCATTGTTCTTAATGGTTGACAATTGAGAGTTGTTTGATTAGCCTTGTTTTTTCTAACGCTAATCTTTTACTAAATAAAATTGTAAGTTGATTAGAACTTATGATTGGGGTTAGTTGTTCAATTAATCTTGTTTTCACTAACGCTAATCTTTTATTAAGTTTAATTAGTGAGTTGGTTAGGAATTGTAATTGGGGTTGATTGAGCCTAATTGACTTTCCTCAATTTGTAGAGGTTAACTAATTAGATTTACTCCTACAAATTATCATGATTCCTAGTTGGTGGCAAGGATAATGATCCTTAATACTCAATCCTAGCCAAAATAGGTTTATTAATTTCATTTAATCTCAATTGCTTATGATCTTGATTACTTGTTATTTGATTCTCACCAAATTGCCTCCAAAATCCCCTTTTCTCATTATCAATCTAATTGCAACTTCCACGAGAAACGACCCGGGCCTAAACTCCCGGTTATTTACTTTTTCGAGGGTTTAAAGAATCCTCAAACTTTCTAAATTTGAGTACGAGTTTGGTGTTCGGAGGTGCTACAATGTACATAAACCTGATTTTGAGAATCTAAACTCCGAACGCAAATTCTTATGCATCACCACGCTTTCAGAAAACCGTAGCATAAAAAGCATACCGTTGATCTCTTTTGCTACGCTTCAGTAAGCATGAGAAATAAAATGTGGCAAAACCGATAATCAAAAGCCACCATTGAAAAAGCGTGGTGATAGATCTGTTATACTACGTTTTTGAAGCTTTGCATAAAACTGTGGCTCTATATTAAAAGATTATCAAATCAAAGGAGTAAATATTAATATTCATATTACCCAAAGTACATGAATAAATATTTTGAGATCATTTATTCCTGGAAGTGAATATATATTAAAGAAAATTTTATTGATATATACATATGATTTTGTATAATTATGAGAATTATTCTATGATTTTTATTATGTGAGTTTATCATTATTAAGTTGAAAATTGTCTAGACTTATTATAAATCTATTCTCCCTAATATCTCAATTTCATAAATAAATGATAAAGTATAAATATGAAATTGGTATTAAAATTAATGATTTGATATCTTGGTTAATAATAATTTTTTCATGATAGATTATTATATACTCAAAATTGTAGGAACTTTAGAGTTATTTACAAAATATATTTTTTAGTTCTTATATAGATACTTGAGCTACCATGAGGGGGAGATATCATATTGAGTAAGATTAATAGAATTTTTACCTGAGAAATAATATTTTCAAAATACGGAAGAAATTTACATATAGTATTAAATTCAAAATATTTATATTAATTAATTATCAAAGTGAAAGTGTTAATGTTACAAAATAATTATTTTAAAATAGAAATCAGTTTGTTACATATACACATCTATTTGTTGTATTTTATTATATATATATTATATAATTATTTAGTATAATCTCTTTAAAGATATGGATAGCCAAGTCTTTTCAAAAAAAAAAAAAAAATCAAATGAGCAAATGGCTTGTTTGAATTCAAAGATTTGGATATAGATTTTTTCAACCGTGTGGTATTGTTCTACTCATATGTATAGTCAGTGGCGGATTCACAAGGGCAGTATGAGCCTTGGTCCCCAAGATTTTTCTTTTATAAGTATATACTTATTAAATTATTATAATATATATTTTATTTCTATATGAGATAATATTATATTAATAATTAAATTGTTAAATATACTTAATTTCTAGCATAATATAATTAAAAGTCTAGTCTAAATATTATCTATTTATAATAATTAAATGACAATTAACTATTTTTAAATAGAATTTAAGGTAAAATTTTTAAATTCTTAAAGTTTTAAAAATTGATATAAATTCTATTATTAATTAATTTTATGATATATTATTGGTATATCTTGTAATGTATTTTATATTATAATTATTTATATCAATGCATTCATTATTTATTTATATTTATAATAAATATTATTACTTTAAATACACAAAGATAATGTACTTTTTTATGTTATATTCGAATTATAATATTTTTCTATTTTATTTAAAGTTTAACGAATAATAAATATTTTTATATAAAATTACTTACTATTAATGAATTGAGCCATGAATCGAATTCAATTTTTGTGAGTTGAATTTAATAGGCCTGACTCAGTAACTTGGCTCAATTCAAATTAGTTTTAACTCTATTTTCGACCCCGCATAGTTAACTTTCTGGATCCGCCCTGTATATAGTACTATTCATTTATATAATATTAATGTCCATACTTTTTTTGCTGTAATTCGTCACTTCATATCTTATACTTGCATCACTTGGTAACTTTGTTTACATGTATAAATAATTATTTGGACAAAAAGTATTATATATGTATAAATACTCCAGAAGAATTATTAAAATCCCATAAGAATTATGATTTAGTTCATGAAAAATAATTAATTGAGTTTGATAAACTCATGCTCTAGAAGTGCTAATATTTTGATTATAAACTTATTAGTTTTAAAGATATTCCCTGAAGTGAATGTTGCGGTGGAACAATGAATTAAGGAAATAATAAGTACATTTATGATCCGGTTATGATTAAAATAATTAATAAAAGATACACTAGAAGTATATCATATCTGTTGGCAAATAATAATTGTATAAAAAGTGGATGAAAACTTAGAAGTATTTATTGGAAGACCAGAAAATTCTTCAAATATAATAAATTTTCTTATATTATATATTCTTAATATTTAATGGTCATCATTGACAAAAGTTTGGATTTTTGAAATTCCTAGAAGGAATATCATCGCGATACATGTGTGAAGAATTTTTCACCATGTAAGATCTAATGAGACAATTAGTATTCTTAATAAATACATTGATAAGGCCGGCATACATATGTTTTGTTATTAACTTGCATCCTGAAGTTTGCATGATTACTCGCACAAGTATTTATTCTAAGAACACAAAAGTCTCAATGATCTAACCAAAACTTTATATTCAGTGTTGGTGAATATTTTTAATACTCGTTATATGGCCAATGATAAATGTGTTTGGAAATCCAGTAGTTAATGTTCTTATACAAATTGAATCACCATTATTGTTTATGGAATGCCTCAAAATTATTGCTACACTATTTATGAGAACAAATATATAGTCATTTGTGTTTAATCACATGTTATTGTAGCATTAGTATCATCAAAACTCTCCCTCATCATTAGCTTTGACCAGAAGCCAAATACTTTCATTTGAGAGATTTCTGAACTATATGGTAAAGGTTCTATATTTAAAATATATGTTGGATATATTATTCCTTTATATGAAAGTATTTTTGAAATACTAATAGAAAGTATAGAAAGTATCGTTGGCTCATTTTGTGTATTGCCAAATTGATGAAAAATGTTTCCGACAGGGGGAGATAATGGGAAGTTGGAAACATGATTTCCATAGTAAATAAGATCAAATGCATTAATATGATTTCAGATCTTCAAACATGACAGTTGATCAAATGTTGAAGAGATTGGTTGGTCATGCTTTTTACTGCTTCTTAGATGGCTTCCTGGCTACAATCAGATTGTAGTAGACCCTGCAGACCAAGAGAAGACAGCTTTCACTTACCCCTTTGGTGTGTTCGCATACAAAAGGATGTCATTTGGTCTCTGCAATGCACTAGCAACATTTCAAAGATGTGTGCTTTTCATCTTTTCTGATGTGGTTGAGAAATTCATTGAAGTTTTCATGGATGATTGTTTTGTATTTGGGGATTCTTCTGATGAGTGTTTACAACATCTATCTTTAGTTTTGAGAAGGTGTCAAGAGACAAACTTAATTTTAAATTGGAAAAAATATCATTTTATGGTGAATAAACGAATTGTTCTTGGCCACCAAGTCTCAAACAAAGAAATAGAAGTTGACAAAGCAAAAGTAGAGGTAGTTGAAAAGTTACCACCACTAGTGAATGTCAAAACTGTGAGAAATTTCTTAGAACATGCTGATTTTTACACAAGATTTATCAAGAATTTTTCTAAAATTACCAAGTCATTGAGCATCTGTTGGTTACTGACACTCCCTTTGATTTTAACCAAGATTGTTTGCATGCCTTTGAAACTCTCAAAGCTAGAGTTGTAAATGCACCTATTATTTCTCCTCCTGACTGGTCTTTACCTTTTGAGCTAATGTGTGATGCTAGTGACTTGCAGCTTTCAACAAAACACAACACAATAGAATACAAAAATCTTTAAACCATTCGATCCATTTTCAGAATTGGACCAATTCAAGACAAATATATATCCTACTAACTTTGCAAATCCCTTGCAATGAATGACTTCTTTAAAGAAACCGAGATTTTCAACAAAACACAATACAATAAAACTCAATCAAGTTTAAATCAACATATCCCATTTCAAAATTTGAAGAATTGAACACAACTATATATCCTACTTACTTTCCAAATTCCTTGACATTACTGACTTCCTTAAAGAACCTGCAATTTTCAACAAAACACAATATAATAAAATACATTCAAGTCTAAATCTTTAAATTTCATTTGAGAAATGGAAAAAATGATGGCAGATATATACGCTACTTACTCTGCAAATCCCTTGAGATCAATGACTTCCTTCAAGAAGCTGCAATTTTCAACAAAACACAATACAATAAAATATAATCAACTTTAAATTTTTAAATTCCGTTTGAGAAATAAAAGGATTAAAGCCACATACATATACTACTTACCTTTCAAATCCCTTAATATCAATTCCACATAGAACTTGCAATTTTCAACAAAATAAATACTGGGAAATGGAAGACTTGAAGCTACATATATACCACACCATTGCGGCATCCCACAATTTTTATAAGAGGAGGAGGAAGATGAAGATGACTAGTTATATGAATTGTTGGCTGAGTTAGCAGATTCTGATGATTCAGATGATGAAGAAGTTGAAGAGGAATCTGAAAAAAAGGTTGATGATGAAGTTGTTGAAGAGGAAACCAAAGGAGAAACATTTTTTATTGCCAATATCTTCAGCGGGAACAAGATAGAGGAAACCGAGATACCGGTTAAGTGCAAAGACCCCGGTCCATGTTTAGTTACTTGTAAGATTCGAGGGGTAGATATTCCTGAATGCTTGTGTGACCCGGAAGCTTGTGGTAATGTCATGTCTTACGCACTTTATGAAACTTTGGATCTTGGTCCAATGAAGAAATCAAAGGAAGTCTTCACAACAGCGGATGCTAGCATTGTGGTTGTAGCCGGAATTGCTGAAAATGTTCTGGTAAAGGTGGGAAAGTTAACAATCCCAACTGATTTCTATGTTATCATGCCTTCAAAGGAAGATAAGGGAGGAAGACCTAATGTCTTGTTAGGAAGACCATTTCTGAAGACAGCAGGATTCAAGCTCCAATATGACGATGATAGCTTCACTTTTTCGGTAGAAAATACCACTGAAGTGTTTCACTTGACTCGTCCACCGGCGCCTCGAAAGAAAGGCGCTCGTCAATTTCAAATTGGCAATGCGGAGGTAAAACCAAACAAGCTTTTGAAAAGCGCGGAAGGAAAGAAATCCGAGGAACTGAAAACTGATAGTTTCAAAGAAGAAAAAGAAAGCTCCCTTGAACTTGGAGAGGAAGAAAGAAAAGAAGAAGAAGAAGAAGAAGAAGAAGAAGAAGAAACATGAAGAAGATGAGCCTAGGAAGAAGGTGGTGTTGAAGTGTTCAAGCTTTAGCAAACTTTTGGGAAAATTGAAGATCTTCAAGGAAGTCCTTCACCACCACAAGAGTATGGATGCTCATTTAGTGAAGGACAATTCAAAGTGGAAGTAATGAAGCCACCATGCAACAATGTCCAACTTAAGGACACTAAACAAAAGTGCTACGTGGGAGACAACCTACCATGATAACAAATTCCAATCTTGACTTTTTTCTTGTGTTTTCTATATAGTTGTTTGTGAAAGATTGGTTTTCAAACAAAACAACAGTTGGACATTAGGAATAGTAGTGTAGATAGGTCCAACTCTTCAAAAAAAAAATGAAATGAGAATGTTGAATGGGGAATGAATGGATGGCAAAGACAAGGAAATAGGACTTTGGCATGCTAGATGCATGAGATTTGAAAACATTTGGTGAAAATTTGATTTTGTTTTTCTTGAATTGCGCAAGCAACTTCTATTTTTGCAAAATCTTTTGCTTTCTGACAGCACGTTGCATGCGCAACCTGCTATGTTGCGCACGCAACATCCACAATGCACAAAGCTGCGTACGCAGCGTGCAATGTTGCGCACGCAACATCTCTTCTTCTAGAACCAAAATCCCCAATTTTTTCACGAGTTGCGTGCGCATACCCCCTATGCGTGCGCAACTTGTACCCCATCACCCAATTCATGTTTAAAAACACCCTTATCCCATTTCCATTACCTCATTTCATCACTTCCTCAACTCATTTCACACTCTTTCTCTCATCCTCATAACCTTGGCACACACCAACCACTATCATCCATCTTCATTATCATCATCATCATTCATCATCGTCATCATCATCATCAAGTAAGTACCTCATACCCTTACTCATCTCATCTCATTTTCTCTTTCTCTTGGTTACTTAGTTCATGTTAGTGATTGTTCTTAGCGATGCTTTATTGGTTAGGAAACTAGGATTAGAAGACCAATTGCATGCTTCTTAATGCTCATTGATACTTGTTGATTGATGATGGTGCTTTTGTGATTGAGAATGGGGATTGAACACTTGGTTTTTGCACAAATTCCATGCTTTGCAAAAACTGCACACCAAGTGTTCGATAAAATGCCCCAAAGCAAAATTCATTTCAATTTTGGTTTAATCCTTGCTTTGCAAGTTGCACTATGATTTGCTTTGGTCTTTGAATGATTTTGGTACCAAAATTGAAATGATTTAATGCTTAGAAGCGCACTCCATGGTTAGTATGCATGTTTAGTCATGTTATTGATGATTGTTATCATAACCAACAATAATTGCTTGTTTGGTAAATTGCTTTGACATTAACATTGATTTCAATTATATGCTTGATCACCATGTATTTGGTCATTGTTTATCATCATAAATACCAAACCTTGTTGCATAGATTGATTGAAAATGGTTGGTTTGCTTAACAACTTGAGGTGTTGAAATCAATAGGTGCTAGATTTTGTGTGTGAAAGTTGTTACTTGAATATTTATAACCCACTTGAACTTTGTTGATGCCACAACTCTAGTACTTGCTTTCATTACTTCACACCTCTTCTTATATGGTTTCCCTTGTATGAATTCATCATTTTGCAGATGGAAAGCAAGGGAAAAGCACCAGCAAGTTGCACCGGACATCCACCACCAATCCTTTAGCTCAGCACTACTTTTTTGCACAGAGGACCGTGCACATTTTAAGTGTGGGGAGGGCTCTGCAGCTTTCACAAACAATTTGGTCCAATTTTAATTCTTGTTGAACCTTTCTAATTGCATCTTGACTGTTCATAGTTAGCATTTAGTTGTTAGTTTGTTAGCTAGTTGGTAGATAAGCTTGCTGAGATTGGATGTCCTTTGAAAAACAACACTGAATTTTTCCATTTTGAAAACTGACATCCAATCGGTTTATTCTCTTATGGATGGTAATTGTACTTCAAATAGGATTTCTAATTATGTGCCCTTTTGGGACCCCACCATGAAAAATTTCTTTAAAAATCTTTTGAAACTTGATCTTCACACCTAATTTGAAAAATTTATAATCACAGAATAGAGTGAAAGAACACACAACATAGAGAGGATTTGAGCCTTAAACAAGGTGGTTCCACATTTCAAAGAACCACTATTTTCTTCTTGTGTGTTACTTCCTCTTCTATGATTGCAATTCATGAATTAATTGATTATATATGCGCATCATTGTTTATATTGTGTGCATTCATATGATTGAGACCTTTGTTTTCAAAAGCTCACTTATCAAATAGCCTAAACCTTGAAAATCACCCTTGAAGCCAACTTTGAGCCTTAATACCACTTTATTCAAATTTAGCTCATTATAAGCCTTGAAAGTGCAAAACCATGATTATCCTTACTTGATCTCTGATTAATCTTGGATTTAGTGGTTAGGCATTATTGAAAGAAGAAAAGAAAGGGAATTAAGGAAGATAGTATATTGTGAGTGGGTGAAAATTGGATTTTCGAATTGAAAAGAAGAAAAATTTTAAGGTATTTGGGAAGTACATGGATGCATAAAAATACATATGTCATAGACATTTACACTTGCACAAGCTATCAAGAAAAGAGGAAATAGAAAAATGAAAAGAAAATAGAAAGAAAAGAAAGAAAAGTCTTTTTTTCACTTTAAAGTAGCAAAACAAAAGTTACCGAATAAGCAAATGCATATGCCATAATTTTTCATTATAGGAAAAATGCATCACATGTATCTTCAAATTGCATTGTAGTTGGTTCGGAACTATCTATAACGAATTCCTGTTTTAAAAAATTAAGGGATTCTGAACCGGCCTTGGGGGATGCATCAGGGGCGGTATTGAAATAAGGACAGTACTGACCTAAGACGGTACTGGATACATTTTAATACCGCCTTAGGCCGGTACTGGAGCAATTTTTAAAAAACCAATTAGGCCCATCACCGGCCTAAGACAGTATTGAAATGCACCCATTACCGCTTTAGGCCAGTACTAGTAAGAAAATGGATTTTGAAAAATAATTTTAAAAAATTGGATTTTAGTAAATATATTTTTTTTTATTTAAAAAATTTTTCCTTTAAAATTATGGTTGGAGATAAAGAGGTTAAATTTATTTTCATTAACAAAGTCAATTAATAAGAAGTTCAATGTAAATAATAATATTGATAATAACAAATTAATAATAATGATAATGATAAAAATTATGATAATGATATAGATTAGTGTCAGTTTGTGGCACAGATAAATAAGATCAATTAATAAAAAATATAATAATAATAAGGATATATGTGAAATAGTGGAATTTGTGGTATGGGCAACCTCAATTAAAGTGACATTTAAAATTTTTTTAAAAAGTGTAATAATAATAATAATTCGGAGGGAAGTTCACCACTTCACCTGTTTAAAATTAGAATGGAATTGTCAAAACAAAAAAGGAATTTGGTGGTACTAATTAATGGACCTCTGAAAAACAATGATAAATGTAAAATTGGTAGACATTGGTTTGAATACTAAGTGAAATATTGCTTTTGTAAACCGGCCCATAAACTTAGTAAAAATTATTTGTGAACCGACCTCTTAAGTTTGTTTAATGTGTTTCATTTCCTAATTCAAATTATACTTTCACCGTTATAGAATTCGCCTTGAAAGTTTTTTATACGTCCTTGGTATCTATAAGTATTTCCCTTTGTATTCTTAAATGAGGAGGATAACAAAACTATGGTTAATAATTATAGATGCAGAGACATCTACACAGTTTATGTGAGGAATGGTTGTGATTGTTACCAGCAATTTTGCTAATTTGAATGAAGATAGCTTTGTTACATGATGTTATTATTATTATTATTATTATTATTATTATTATTATTATTATTATTATTATTATATGTCATGTTTAATTTAGTATATATGTATGGTGTGTATGGCTTATAATTATATGATGGAGGTGGCAGGAGTCACAAGACTCTATACTATACAATTGGAATAAGTACTTCTGGTACTTTGCTGAAAATTAAAATTATTTCTAAATTTTTTTTTCATATTTAAAATCATCCTTAACATTTTTTTGTTTTAAAATTTTCCTTCTAATCACAAATTCTTTTTAAAAACAAAATTTTGATCCCTTTATATCACTTCTACCACTATGGTGACTTCCCTTTGCATGATAACTACTAACAATATCACTAAGAAAAAAAATTTTGAAGTCATTTTTTTAAATCCAAGAACATTAGTTTTGTTAAATCACAACTTTAAATTTAATTTTTTCTATACTTATTCGAAAATTTATAGTGTTTTTAGTGGTTATTACCATTGAAAGAGAGCAATAGTAGTAGAAGTAATATAATTTAAGAGACAATTTTGTTGTTAAGAGAAATTTATAATGGGAATGACGATTTTAAAATATAAAATAAATGTTAGAAATGATTTTAAACATAAAAAATCTAAGGGACAATTTTAATTTTCAGCTAAAATCATAAAGACTAAAATACTATTTAACCCTATACAATTTGATCGAGTTTCATGAAGAAATGATTAAAAAAAAAAAAAAAGTAGTTAATATACTTGTCGGGCGTCACAGTTTTACATCTTTGTACTTCATAACTTTTAACAAACCCAATGTGGTGCAAAAAGCTTCTATGAAGTAGAGCAAATAGAATGTATACTACTTATGCTATGCCTATATGTTGTTGATTATATGTTTTTGAATTATTGTGTATATTCCAATATATCGTAAGTTATATGTTCAAATCAAATGTGAGGATGAATATTTTGAAAATAAAATGAATTCATTATTATCTTAGTTAGCAGATTTAATTAATAGAAATCTTGAATTCAATAGAATTTTGAGTTTAATGTTGGCCAACAATAATATCATTCTAAATTCACACTTTATAGTATGAAATATATACTAAGAGAGCAGCAGAAAAACCACAGGACAACGTATGAAAAATAGAAAATCTATCATTGCAAATGTCTACTTCAAATTGAAGAAAATGTACGTTGTCCATGAATCTTGTTCTTGTTAAAGCTCTGTCTTTCAATTTTTCATTCTATTGTTTTCATTTCCCTTATTGCTATTTTTTCATTCTATAACCCGCTTCATTCTATTTTTTCAGTCTCACAGGCATCATCCATGGAGAATCAGCGCAAAGGAATCAATGAATTCCTTCCTCTTGAGATTCTCCGATCAACCCTGCTAAGAGTTCTCATCAAACCACTTGTAAGGTTGAAGCAAGTTTGCATTATGTGGTACAATCTGATTTCCGATCATGATTTTGCGAAATCACATTTTGATCAATCTTTTGCACGAGGTCACACATGTATATTCATCCAAAAAGAGTCTCCTAAAGCTTACTTTGTTGATCTTGACACACTGCCTCAAGAAGATAGCAATGCCATAATAAGTGTTTCTCTTCCTTTCAAATGGAAGACAGAGTTCACTTTTCTTGGTACTTGCAGAGGCATAGTACTCTTACACAGTCAGCCTCAGTTTCTTGTTTTCTGGAACCCAACCACCAAGTCCAGAAAAGGAATCTCATACTCTCATATGTTTGATGCGGCAAGAAGGTTCGGAGAATATAACAGTCCAGTTGCTCTCAAGGCATTCAACATTTTGCGTGACACTCTTCTTCATGGTTTTGGTTATGACGAGTTAGAAGAAGACTATATTGCAGTTTTTGCTTATAGGAGTCAGGATGAGAAAAACCATTTTGATATCCATTGGTTGGGAAGAAATTCTTCCATTAGTCTTGACTGGAAATCTCCTGGGTTGTTCTGTAATCATGCTATTCATTGGTCTAGTGATTCTAAGAGCCAAGAGATTCTTATCTTTGATCTAAAAGGAAGGGCTTTCTCGAAGATATCTATGCCGGAAGAATTGGAGCATACTTCAGAGTCCCGTCTCGCCCTACTTGGAGGGTGCCTGGCCTTGTATTCCTCTGATGGTCATAAGACTGATGTATGGGTGATGAAAGAGTATAAAAAGCTGTCATCTTGGTTTTGCTATGAGATTCCCAACCCATCCTTTGGGCCTCTGTGCTTATCCGGTGACGGGGATATTATTGGTTATTGCGATGGTTCGGATGATGAAATAGGATTCTGCGTTTTTAATGTGGGACAAAAGCTGCTAACTGTTAGATATGTTTATGGAGTGATTTTGAACTACACAGATTACATAGTGTATGAAGACAGCCTCTTGCAATTGCCTGGGTATATGTTTTTATTTTATATTGGAAGGTTTTTATAGATCTATTATTTTTTAATGCTGTGAGTCTTACTCATTAATCTTTTCTGCAGGTCCATCTGAATCACAAAGATGTCAAACAACAACTTGGACACTGGCTTTTCTACAATGAAAGAACTTTGTATAAATTTCAACATATATGTTCTCTAAGTCATCATTAATCATGAGGTTTTTCTTACAGGTCCTTTAGTTTAATATCAGAGGAACATAAACCTGTACATTACATCAACAATTCGTTTTAGTTTTCTTACCAATTAATGCTGCATTGGCTTCTCTTTTATTCAATTATTGTTGGGTTGGTGACAAAATCAGCTAGATCAGGCACTTATGACAAAGTACTACCTTAGGCCCTATTAGATAGCAGTCACAAAACACAAAATAAAGAAATGCTTAGACAGTGTTATATATCTTTCCCTTATAGCATTCCCAACTGTTATAGCTTGCTTTTGTTTGCAATGCTGCAATGAAACACCATTCGAATTATTCAAACGAAAAATAATAAAAACAAAATCATAAGCATAACCATCATGATATGTTGCTATGTTAATACCTTAAGAGCAGTGGTGAATGAATATGTTGAAGGGTGTATTTCATCTGCGACAAAAAATAGGGAGAAGATATATATGTTTGTGAAACATGAAATTTGAAATCATTATGAACTAGCTAGTTTGGATAGAGTGTGGGAAAAAAATGGAATATATATACCTTTTAAAGGGTATCCTGGTGAAGAAGCAGTGCTTGAAATGGTTATGTTTGATCTAAAAGATTTTGTGTCTTCAATTAAGCTTCTCATGTATCATCCTGAATACCTTCTTGAGGTGGTGTTCTCTCTGCTGATTCTACCCTTCATTCCCCATTCTCTCAAATTGAACTCTGATTCATCTCTTCTCCTTGAAGTGCTATAAGGAGATGGTTCAGCAGTTGATGCCATGAAAAATGAGTTAGAATTTTTAACAGAATATGATGAATATATGACCTTTGTTGTGTTAATAAGTGTTCAATGAAGCCACTCCCACTATACTAAAACTTTATATAGGTATGAAAGTGGGTGCTGAAGGTGTAGACATGACTAGAAAGAAAAAGTGGGCACTGAGGGATGAAGCTTTTTGTCTTGTTAAGGTATAAGGTGGAATGTGGCTTTGGAATTTATACAAACACAAGGCATGCCTAAATTCTGTGAGGAGTGTGTTTCTGTCTCTTGAAAAGTTCTGCTCTTTTGCTTTTTAATTTGAATCTCAGTGTGCAAAAGACATGCAACAAGTAATGTCATTTAAAAATTTGTTATTTTTCACCCTTGAATTTATTTAAATCATTTACAAATAATGTCACTCCAATATATATTGCATGTATATTGATTCTAGTTTTGGCCTATGAGGTTTTAATCTGCAAGTTTATCACGGGACACTAAAATATATTTAAGTACAAGATTTTCATATAGTTATTTGTTGAAGTAAGACAGAAAAATTTGTGAACCTTTTTTTTCCCGCTTTTATAGTTCCATTAAATTTGGGTGCTGTAATTCATGCCAACAAAGTAATTTTTCGTGTGTGTGTGTATATATATATAAAAGTAAAGGACATTTGTGCTCCACACCTTTCAAAAAATGTACATATGTAACCCCAATCTTTGCTAAATACTTACGTGACCTTCACCTCCTGAAAAATGGGACGCCGTTGGGTGGGGCTTCAAGATGGCAACGGGAAACGAAGACGTGGCAAGAAACAGGCCCAATGCCCGTGACGGAGTCCAGGCTAGCTCGTTTTGCTTGCTGCTATACCTAAATGACGTCGTTTCTCTTGCTTCGTTGCTCTCCCTTAAAAACCCCCAACTTGCTTCACATATTACAAGTTCTGCTCTAACGTGTGAGTTAAGGTCCGAAGAAGGTCTCTGTGACTTCCATTGAAGCTCAAACGTCATCGAAGGAGTAGCAAGAAGGTGTGCTCATCGTTGATCGATTGGGGAAATGGAATCGCTTAACGCAGCTGAAGAGTTCTCCATCGCAGTAGTATTTCTACCTTACTGAGGTTAGTTGCATGTTGTTTGAAATCTATTTTCTTGTTGTTTGTTTATCTCTGTTGCTATAATGTTGTGTCGAAGCTATGTTAGATGTTAATGAGATGGGTGGTTTTCTTTTGTTTGTGTTTGTTATTGTTTAGGGTTTGGCAAATGGGGGACACATTTTTTGTGGTTCCCATTTTCCACCACGGAGGAGAGTTAGTTCGGAACTCACTGGGTGAGCTACAATATGTGAATGGCTTGGTAGAGAGGTTTGAGGAGATGACATAGATCATCTCAATTTCGGGGACATGGTGAAGTTGTTTGAATTTCTAGGTTATACGAAATACAGGCGTGTGTTCTGGGAGGATAAGAATGCCCCTGAGTTTGAAACAGGTTAGAATGAGATGACACGAGATGATGGTATCCGTGAGCTGATTGACTATCTGAGAATGAACCTGGAGTCAGAGTTCCACCTGTACTGGGATCATGTCATCAATGAACCCATATTTGCTGATGATGATGCTGGTGTGGTTAATGATGCCAATCAGGGAGGAGTTAATGCTACTAATGTTGGCGAGGCCAATGCAGGCAATGGGGAAGGTGTTGGTGATGCTCCTGGGGTTAATTATGCTAATCAGGGTGGGCCTAATGCTGCTGATGTTGGAGAGACCAATGCAGGCAATGGGGTAGGTTTTGGTGCTGCTGGGTTGGGAGGTTTAGGGGAACAATGTTTAGGTGGGCAGAATGGTGGTAATGCTGATGGGGGAAATGCAGAACCGATTAACTTGGATGAGACAAGCTCCTCTTCAGATGATGGTTACGAAAGCGTGGAGGATGAGGCATATAAACCCCAACTGGTTGGAATGTTGACACGAGCAGTGACAGTGATGCACCTAGAAGGTGTGAGAAGGAGGCAATGAAGAAAAGAAAGGTTGCTGATACTAAGAAAGGGGTTTCACCGAGGAAGATTATACATCCAAGAGAGGCTAAGAGGGTTGTAAACAAGGGAAATGACAAAGAGTTAGGTGAGAGGGGAACTTGAAAGAAAAGGCAATGTGGAATTGGAAGATCAAGTGCTGGCCCAAATGTTCATAATGGAGCAGGCCCAAGCAATGTGAGCCCAAGTGCAAGGCCCAATGCACAGCCCATTAGTGATTCAGAGTTAGATGAAGATGTTGGCCCAAATGATGGGAAACGGGCCATGCCCAAACCAAGAGTGTACATGCCAGAAGTTCTGCAATCTGATGATGATTATGCATATGAGTATCAATCAAAATCACTGCATACCCCAGTTTCTTCTGAAGATGAGTACAAGAAGCATGATTGGCCAGTGTTTGATGATGAGTGTGAGTTTGGTCAAGGCCACTTTGAGCTGGGGACAAGGTTTTCGACTATTGAGAAGTTCAAGGAAGTTGTGAAAGATTTATTTATTTCTGAAGGCAGGGACCCTGAGTGGCTAAAGAGTGATAGAAGGAGGTCAAGAGTTGGGTGCAAAGTTGAAGACTGTCCTTGGGTGGTGCACTGCTCAAGGAACAAGACACTTGGTTGTTTTCAGATCAAGACTTTTAGAAATGATCATACCTGTGGCAGGGAACTTGGAAGTCATGCTGCAGATCAGCACTGGATGAGTCTGACAATTGAGAAACAAATGAAGGTGCATCCTCATATGAATAAAAAAGAGGCTATAGCATTTCTGCATGAGGAGTTTAATGTGACTGCACATCAGAATGCCGTCTATAGGGCATTAAGGGAGGCAAGGGATAGGATGATTGGATCTGAAAAGGAGCAGTATAGTAAGCTTAGGGGATATTGTTTTGAAATATTGAGAAGTAACCCAAGATCAACTGCATTGTTGGAGACTATACCAATACCACAATCATTGCCAGTCTATGATAAGTTGTACATATGCTTGGAAGGATGCAAGCAAGGGTTTAAAGCTGGTTATAGACTCTTGATCTAGTTGGATAGTGCATTCCTAAAGACATACTATGGGGGATAACTTCTGACTGCAATTGGCCAAGATGCCAATAACCAATTCTACGTGATTGCTTATGTTGTTGCCCGTGCTGAGACAAAGGAATCTTGGAAATGGTTTCTCACATTGTTGAAAGAGGACATTGGAGATGCTGTTGTGCATGGCTATAACTTCATGAGTGACCAACAAAAAGGTAAATAGTTGAAACAGTTATATCTGTGTGGTAGTTGTGTTAACTGAATAGAAAATTGAATCAGATTATTGGAATATCTGCAGGGACTTAGAGAAGCTCTAAAGAAGGTGAATCCAGGTGCTCCTCATAGGAATTGTGTGATGCATATGTGAAAAAATTTTACAAATAGGTCCAAGGACATGCAATTTGAGGGATCTTGTTTGGGAATGTGCCAGTCAGACTACACTTGGTGGTTTTGAACAAAGCATGGAGAAGTTGAAGACCATCAATGAAGATGCTTGGACATACCTTACTAGGTTCGACCCCCGAGCATGGTGTAAGGCCTACTTTAGCCACGGTCCTAAGGTTGATGGCCTCACGAACAATATGTGTGAGTCATTCAACGCCATCATTGAGCCAGCCAGAAACAAGCCAATACTGAAAATGTTAGAGGAAATCAGGTGCTACCTGATGAGGAGAATGACCAAACACATCACCTTGCTTGGAGCCCACATTGGAAAGCTAGCCCCGGTGTAGGAAAGAATACTTGCTAGGTTAATAAGGCCAAGCAATAGGTTGACAGCTGAGTGGAGTGGAGATCATGAGAGGATAAGGTTTCAAGTTGGCAGAAAAAATGAGGAAACCCTTGATGTTGATCTAGTCAAACACACATGTTCCTACAACGTTTGGCAACTCACAGGTTACAAGTATTTTTATTATGTATACATGATTTCAACTTCTATTATTGGTACATGTTGTCATGTGGCTTGCTGAGTTCATTGCAATAGATTTGTTTAGGTTATGTTTTTTTGAGTTGCTTGCTTGGTTGTATTCCAGATATGCCCTGTATTCATGGCATTGCTGCCATTCGTAAGAAGAGAGGAAAACCAGAAGATTATGTGCATCCTTGGCTTTGCATGGACTCAATCCATGCCACATTCAAGCATAGCATCCATCCTGTGCCTAGTGAGCAATACTGGAGCAACCAAAACTATTTGAAGACTGAGGCCCCTATAATCAAGAGACCTATTACACGTCCCAAGGTCCATAACTGAAAGAGGGACCCTGTGGAGAACCTAATGAAAGGCAACAAGCTGAAGAGAACTTTCAAGGTCACATGTGCAAAGTGTGGTGAATAGGGTTACAATTACAAGACCTATAAAGGGCCTTCGGCAAACCTAGGGTGGAAGCCTAGGACAAGCAGGAAGAAGAAGACCACTGGAGGAAGCACTAGTAACACAAGCCAAGTTGAGGTCCCTCTTTCACAACAGTCTGCACCTGCACCAGAGGTAACAACATAACCTTTACTTACTAATTGAGGTTCTTTAAGTAACTCGATACAAAGGCCAGGGTTTAATTGGTCATTTTAATTTTTTTTAAGGTTTAATTTGTCCAATTAAAAAAAATTCCATTTTACTAACATGTTCACTTGCTGGTGAATTTCTGATTTTTCTCAAACTTTTGTAATTAGGGACAACAAGGATAGTCCCAGGATGCACCACCACTTGTCATATCTGCTCCTGTGCCATATGCACCATTCAAACCCCCAGCCCAAATTAATGATGCTCAACCATCCAAGAGGCTGTTAAGGGCAAAACAACCTATAAGGAGGAATACAGGGAGATCTAGCCCCCCCTCCATCAAAACCACCAACAGCATCTCAAACAAATGCAAATTCAAGTCTGGCAGGTCCTTCAGCTGGTACCATGGCTGCGTGCTGCAAGTGCTAGAACCTAGAGGATCTTAGCATTCATGGCAACTCCAAGATTGCAGAGGAAGAAGAAGTAGTCACTAGTTTAATCTCGTTTAGTATAAGGTTATCTACTTTGGCAACTGTAGTTATACATCAATTTGGCAAACATTAAAGCCCTTTGTTAGATGCATTGGATTTGCATTTTGTTTTGGAAAACAGTTGTCAAACTTTTGGGTATATTTAGGGTATCAAACAATGACTACATTAGGTCTGTAATGGCTATATGCGCCAAAAACATCTTTTTATGGTATTCACTGTCACTAGACAGAAAACATTGCCACAATAATTAATCTGTTAAATGCAATTCTCTTATCTTATACAGGCATTGCAGATTTTGATCATTACACATTCAAAACATGCAATTCTATTATCATTGAAATGTTCAGCTAGCATCATTACATTGGCTAAATTATTTCATTACTCAACTCAATATTAGGTAAAATGCAATTGACTACTGTCAATCTTAAAATACATTCATCTTGTTGTGACATAAACAGCAACAAGGAACAAACACAACCCCATAACATAGCACAAGTACATGTTCTTCTTCCTCTGTTCCAATGAGGCAACCCTCTTCTCCAACTCAGATAACCTCCATTCATACTCCATCTTAGAAAAAATGCTCCGTAACATCAACATCTTCCCCACAATTGCCAGCTTCAACCTTACGTATTTTTGCAGTGTATTGATCTAGCCACATGAAAAACTTGCAATGAGGCAATCTCCCCTGGAACAAGGAACATAATTATCTTCAATTAGCATCCAACCATTGACATATGCACTTTAATGTCAAATCTACTTACGTTGAAGAATGGGCACCCAAAGAAAAGGCGATTAGGGTTGCTTGAGGTCTTGGAAAGGTAGAGAATCGTATACACTCCACATCTGCATTTCGGAGCAACACCATCCATCTCTTCTTGAAGCCTCGGAACATAGACGCCTTGGGTGGATGAGGACCTTTAACTATGTCTCGAGCTTGTGGCTCCTCCATCGCTTGCCATGGTCTCAGAAACTTTGGCACTTTTCACACAAACAGAAAAACCCCCAAATTCACCAAATTAGGGATTTCACTTTCGAATTGGGTTTTTTTAGGGGAGATTGAAGATGCACAACACGTCATGGTTTTGATATTGGGATAGCTACAGCATCCAGTCTGGTCCATCACGGTCATTGGGTCTCGTTTCTTGCCACGTCTTCGTTTTCCGTTGCCACCTGGAAGCCCCTGTTAGTCGATAAGCACGTTATATTCAATACTCAAGAGGGGGGTGAATTGAGTATATAAGCAACAATGATAAATTTTCGCGGAAGCTTAAATTACTTTGAAAGTAAATTGCTCAAATGATTGTACTAGTATTTTTCCAAGGACTTAAGTCAATTCTTAAGTACTTACAAGGATCTTGTACTTTCAAAAATACTTGTATAAATATAAATAACAATAATTAAAGAGATGAAGGATAGAGATACAATACACAACGATATATAGTGGTTCGGCCAAACTCTTGCCTACGTCCACT
>JASCZI010211913.1:7265-17689 GCA_036250425.1 Stylosanthes scabra
CACTAGTTCAAGAATGATCTTTCACGTGTGTTCTTTGCATTAGAGATGATGTTTTGAATGTATGTGCCATTATATGAATCTGAATTTTTATCACATAGATGATTGATTTGCATCTTGTTTGATTCTTTGTCATGATTGTTTAAAAGATTCGGTTGTTGACGAATAATCGATCTTTCTTGTTTTGGATTGTTGAGTTCGAGAGAATAGGCATTCAAACATTATCAAGAATCATTCCGTGTTTCTTTATGTGACCTAGAGATAGGCATATGATTTGATATGTATTAAAATCTTTGATGATTATATGAGGTTTGCATGTGATTGAATATGTGACATATTAATTCTTTCCATGGATCTTATTGGTTGTTAGATGTTTAAATCATGATGTGTGCATTATCTTTTTGCCTGTTTAATTAGTCAAGAGATTGATGATTAGATAGGTTGAAAAGAAACTAGATTGCTAAGAGATTAGGATTTAGTAATACTAGGATTCATTGTGAATTATTGTAGGTATGACTTGCAGAAAAATAGTTGTTGATATTGGTTTATGAAGTTGTGTTTATGAATATCTCTTATCCCTTAATCTTGTTTGCTTTCATTGAATCTTTCTTAATCTTTAGTTGCATTTTCATGTTCATAGTTGTTAATTGTTTAAAGATTTATGTACTTGCATGTTTTTGTCCACTTCTTGCATGGTTTGCATGATTCTTTAGTATAGTTTGCATTAATTCTTTGTTAATAGCTTTCATCTACTTAAGGAATTGTCTAGGAAGTATTGATTGATGCACCTTTCCTCGTGGGAACGATATCCCAGTCTTTAGTGGTACTACTTGATCTGATTCACTTGTCGGAATGTTGAGAGATCTTGTTTGTTAAAAGATTTCCGTAGATCATGGACGGGCAGAGAGAGATGCGGCTACATGGATGAGGTGGAGTTTGGAGTGGCTGCTTAGGATAAAATTAGGGTTTTCCACTAAAAAGAGTATATATATGTAGTTTTATTTTTAAATAATAAGGGTAATCAGGTATTCGAGTTGGTTCAGGTTCCGTTCCCCAGAACCAATATCCGAACCAATAGAAGGTCGGACCTAATCGGGTTGGACCCGATTATACCCGATTATCCATCGGGTAGTGAACCAATATAATCGGTTCTGATCGGGCCCAGACGGGTAATCAAGTACCCGGGACCCGTGAACACCCCTAATAATAGGTTCTATTTATATTTATGGATAATAAGCTGCATTATCTGAAACTTTGAATATGTGAAAAACTGAGTCCTTGGGAAAAATATGTAATATATAACTATGTTTCTGCATGATCATATGCTTCTTGTACTATTTTCTAAACTCTCACTAATTGTGAATGTTTCTCCCAAACGTCATGATTATTTAAGGGTTGTTCAATCAAACAACGTTGCAAACTCAATTGCCAATAGTGAGACTGCAACAGGTAGTTAACTTAATTAAATTGATACTTTGCAAAGAGCTGAAGATATCAGATGGGGTCTCATTGGAATTTTGTACATATCTTGCTATGCATATGCTTGATGCTACTTGTGAAGTTCTTGAAAAAAAGCACTAAAAAAGGTAATTTATCCATTTTGCATTTGATGACAAATATTTTGGAAGTTAGTCATAAAATTTTTCAAACTTTGCCATGTAAAAATCAAGACATATTGCTTTATCTCTAGTTTCTACTACCAAGACTTTAATCCAAAGAATAAGAAACTCAAGGTGGGAGTCTTTATAAAAGAAGATACATTGTTTTGTGAGAAACATGGAGTTGAAATTCCTGATATGAATGCATTGCATATTTCTAGAAGAGGTCGAACTCGCAAGATAGTTGACCAAATCTCAGTGGATCATCATTATCGTGCTAATTTGTTTCTTACAATTGACACGCAATTGCAAGAGCTTAATGGAAGATTCAATGATAATAGGTTAAGTTTAACTTTAGATCACAGAGATAATTATAAATTCTTAAATGTCGACAAAGTTTGTGAACTAGTAAAACGATTTTATACAAATGACTTTAGTGACCAAGAGAAATTTCACATCAGAATGCATGCAAGCTCAACATTATGAATTTGATGTCCCTAATCATACAGAATTGAGTAATTTGTGTACAATTTCTGAGTTAAGTCAAGGGTTAATGATGACAGAAAAGTCTTTCACATATCATTTTAGTGATCGTTTGATTCGCTTGGTACTAACTCTCCCTGTTTCAATTGCTATAATCGAGAAATTTTTTTCAGTTATGAATATATTGAAGAATACACTTAGAAATAAAATAGAAGACAATTTTTGTGCTAATTGTATGTTAATTTACGTTGAGAACAAAATTGCTAAAACATTTGATACATATTCTATTATTGATAAATTTTATGATATAAAAAATCGTCGTGTACCACTTCGCCATTAAAAACTACATACGTTTGCTAGTGGTTTACAAAGCCAGTACTCTTATGATGAAATACTAATAGGTTCTTCACATGAAGAAAGCACATGCAACCTAAGGCATAGTGACACGTGTCTTTGCTAACCACGGACATGCAGGAATAATGTCTACTATGACAAAGATGCCAGTGTTGTTGTCTTCCAAAATTGGTTAGAGTTATTATTAGTGAGATGTGGCTAATGATAATTAATTTTCTTGGCTTTTTCGGTAGTGGGCCGAAAGGTTTTTGTTATGGACGATGGGTTTGGTTAGAATTTTCATGGGATGGGTGTTTTGGGATTTGCATAAGAAAATTATTTGAAGGCATGAAGCATGGGAGTCCAAAATACTTCCATATGAAATAGTTAAAACAAGGGCATATCTAACATGTTCTAAGTCTGTGCACAAAAAAAAATGCTCTAAGCCAAAAATTGGACATCATTATATTAGTGTTCAGAAAATATGCACCATTAGATTAAATAAGACAAATGATCTAATGGCTAATTTTTAAATACTTATTTTTATGTAATTCTACAAATTGGTAAAGCATGTATATGTAGTGTGTACACATAAGATAATAGATTAAAGTAATTTTAAAATTAGAAATAATAAAGACATATAAAATGACAAAATTGCACTCTTGACTTTTTTTTCTTCATAACAGGAATTTTGTTTGCTTATAAGTATTAATGGATTGTTTTGTTTTTTTTTAATGAGTTTTATAGGAAAAACATTAGGTTAGCAGAACCTAAGAAATACATTACTTATTGAATTGAAAAAAAGGGAAACAGAAAGAAATAAATGATATATTCTTTCCATTTTTATAAATAACTTTTGGTTAAATAGATATATTTAAAATTTTAAAATTAAGAGGAATTGAATTATCTTATTTCTTAAAAAAATACATGAAAGTGGTAAAATCACGTTAAATTAATATTAATGCTGGCAATTGAGTTTTCAGTTTTATATCAAAACTGAAAAAAAAAAAAGATGTATCTAAAATATTTTGATGAATTTTAAAATTTTCTTTTACAATTAATAAATATTTATAAATATAATTTTATGCAAAAATAAATATATTGTTAAAATTTATTTTTAAGAATATAACAAATTAAAATAGTATTAAATAAATACGACGGTTAATATTGAAAAATTTTAATATTTAAAATATTAAGAATAAACAACAAATAAAGATACTTGAACATATAAAATTATCATAAACATTACGAGTAAAAAATATTTAAAATCACATATTGCAAATTATTATTATTATTATTATTATTATTATTATTATTTCAAATTTACAGAATCTTACTTTGTTATATATCAAAAGTCATAGTTGTAAAAACCAGACCAGACCGGACCGGCCAGTTCAACCGGAAAACAAGTGGCCTGTCCGGTCCGATTTGACATAAGGATCGGAATTGCAGTTAAATCGTCAGAATCGGTCAAAATCGCATTAAACCTGTGAACTCAGGCTAAACCGTGAACAGTCTGACCGCACGAGTCTACCATACTCTAGCGCTTTCGCACATCCACGGTATGTATCACACTTGAAATTTGTAAAAGTGAAGTCATAGTGGTTCGAACCCTTCCCCACTAACAAGAATGGACACGCTATGCCACTAGGCTACACTTCATTTTAGTGTTTTTAGTACATATTAATAATTATATAGGTTATTTAGTAACAAAAAAATATAAAATCCAATAATTTATATTTTTATTTATTTAAGACCAGTACAACGATTTTATTAGTGACCCAACGGTTGAACCTCTAACCCATTAACTCCATAGCCTCACCGGTTCGATGACCGTCTCACCGGTTCGATGACTCTTCGATTCTTACGACTATGTCAAAAGTTCAATGACATTATCATAATGTTAACAAATTATTTGAAGTACATAGTGTTTATATTAAAAAAAATATGAACTTTAATTTCCCTTTGTTATTGAAAAAAAAGTCCTCCCTTTGTCTTAATTAACCCCGTTAGCATATCATTAAATGATGCTAATAAACCATGTCGTGCTCACCCACGCACTGAGACTCTGGCATCACATGCGCTTGTACGCGACCGTCAATATCAACATTCATACGCATCCCAACATGGTTGGTTTCATCACATAAAGAAAGACAACATTTCATGACAGAGCATTCCCCTTTTTATAATGCATTATAAATTAGAAGATTATCTGGTATGGCAGCTAAATTTTGTGGAATACGATATGATAGTAATATGGACCGCAGAGATATATTATAAAAAAGTTTAACGGTGCAAGCAGATATTGGGATTCATGCTATAGAAAAACATGAATAGGCACGGGACCAGCAACCAGTTGAGTCGTTGGAGCACGGGAAACATTAGCTGATGTCCACTTTGTGCAGTTGAATAGTTAGCTCATGGCAGCCCTCGAATGGCGTGACTAGAGATGGAGCCATGGGGCACTGGATTCCATCACCTCCAATGGCCGGCAATGATCAGCTAGACGGAGACCCAAGTGGAAGAAAACCCCCCAAACTTGACAAAGACCTGAAGGAAAGAAGAGCAAAGAAAGTTAGAAAAGGGGAAGAGGGCTTTGAAGGCACTTCTAACAAAGCCCTTATTCCCAGAGTAGAAGACTGGATGCAAAATCATGAAGAAGGGACTAAAGGACGTACGTATGAAAGCATGGTCACTGAAGACAACATGAACCTAGAAGATGATCCACTAAGCTCGGATGAGGATGAAGTTTCTGAGGACGAAGACATGGAAAGTGAGAAGGATGAAGTCCCTGAAACAGAACAAGAGAGAGAAGAGACTGAGAAAAGCAAAAAGACCGAAGAACAAAAGGAACCTGAGATATCCGTTGTAGACATGGGAGATGGGCTATTCAATATAAAAATCAACGAGAAAAAAAAAAGAAACAACTCTGGCAGCCTTGGTGGAGATCCCTAATAGTCAAACTACTAGGAAGAAATATAGGGTATGCATCTATGAAAAGGCATATACAGGCAATGTGTGGAAGATTTGGAGGCTTGGACGTGATTGACTTGGGAAATGAATTTTATCTAGTAAATTTCTATGCTCAAGAGGATCTTGACTTTGCCCTATTGGAAGGACCATGAAAAATTTATGATCATTATCTTGCCTTAAGACTCTGGGAACCAAAATTCAATCCACTTCTCACCCCCATTGATAAAATCACTACTTGGGTTCGCCTTCCAGGCCTCCCAATAGAGATGTACAATGAACAGGTTCTACGTGGAATTGGGGATTTGATTGGAAGAGTCTGCAAAATTGATTACAATACATCCAACCTTTGCAGAGGCAAATTTGCAAGGTTATGTGCTGAGGTTGATCTAACAAAGCCTCTTGTGGGAAGATATATGGTTGATGGAGATGTATATAAGGTTGAATATGAGGGCATTCATCAAATCTGCTTTACTTGTGGTAAAATTGACCATGAGCAAAAGACTTGTGTTATTTGGATGGAAAAAAATCAGAACAATATGGAGACATCCAAAGAGAAAGAATCAGAGATTACTAAGGAGCATGGGGCAATAATGGAGAAGGCAAGGAATTATGCATGGAAAAGGAAACGGTAAACAACAACAAAGAAAAAGCGGTGATAGTAGATAATAGTGATAACTTTGGCCCTTGGATGGTGGTTCAAAAGCAAAGGAGAGGTAGAAAGGATGGAGCTAGCACAAGTAATGCAGGGAGAGGCAAAGAAGGAAAGGAAACAAACAAATCCAGATTTAGTGTTTTAGAAGTTGAAGAAGGAGCTGAAGAAGAACTCAACATACAAAATGAAGGAGTAGAAACAACCAACAAAACCAAAAGGAAGCTAAAAATAGAAGACCAAACCAAAGAAAGAACAATACTAGACCTCAACAACACAACAATTCAAACAAAGAGAACATCACTAGTACAGAACAAGGAAACTCACACAATGACAACCACACTAATACTGCTAAGACACAGAGAAACAATACCCAAGAAGACCACAATGTGCAAGGAAAAAAATCAGGAAAACATCAACAAGCCTATCAAAGTATATACTCGTCAGAAGGAAAATTGGATAACTAAAGAAGATGAATCACCTAGTTACCTCACTGATGCAGGAATTAATCCTGCAATACCGGACCAGCCACCACATCCAAAAGAAAAGCCTCTAGATCCTGAAAACAAAAATCAACAGTTTGAAGGCAACATGGAAATAGATATTCATAAGGAAGTTGAAAAGCTTATTGAGGATGTTGATTTCACAACAGCCAAAGTTGATGAAGCAGTACCAAGAGAAGCTGCTGATATGCAGCTGAACTAATGACTCTCTTTGTTTATTCGGTCTCTTTTTAGTGGTTTTTTAATGAGTATATTATCTTGGAATATTAAAGGAGTGGCTAGTAGAGCTTTTAGCCGTACCTTCAAACAGTTTCAAAATCAATTTAGACCTGATATAGTTATTCTATTAGAAACCAAAATTAGTGGTAATAATGCCAGAAACACCATTAGAAACTTAGGCTTCAACAATTAAATAATTGAAGAAGCTCAAGGTTTTGTTGGTGGAATCTGGATATGTTGGAAGGATTCTAATTTTTCTATGTGTGTTTTGGAGCAGGACCAACAATACATCCACATCAAAATCACAAATGCCAATAATGAAGAATGGTGTCTCACAGCAGTATATGCTAGCCCCCAACCCAACCTTAGAAGAAGCCTATGGCCTAAACTCAAAAACATTGCCAACCACATGGATTTACCTTGGCTGATTTTAGGAGATTTCAACGAAATTAAAGACCCTTCTGAAAAAAAGGGTGGAAGCCAAATTGATCCTAGAGCAATCACAAGTTTGTTGAATGGATCAATAGCTGCAACCTCATTGACCTTGGTTTTGTTGGGTCTAGATATACTTGGAGAGGACCCCTTTGGGACGGGTATGGGAGAGTCTTTAAAAGGCTTGACAGAGCTCTTGCTAATACTGATTGGAGGCTTAGAAACCATGAAGTAGTGGTTAAAATTCTCCCTACAACCAATTCTGATCACCACCCAATTCTCATCACAGATACTGTTATAGCTAATGAGAGGAGAAATAGACCTTTCAGATATCACATGATGTGGTCCTTCCATCCAGGCTACAATGACACTATTCAACGACTTTGGATCACTGAGCATAATCTCAACAACACTCTCAAAGATGTTAAAATTGGTCTCAGTAAATGGAATAAAGAGATTTTTGGCAACATATTCAGGAATAAGAGGAGAATTCTGAACAGGATAGCAGGGATACAAAGAAGTAACAACTATCGCAGAAACAGATTTCTTGATGAATTGGAAAGCACCTTGAACAAATATCTCAATGACATTCTTGACAAAGAGGAAGCTTTCTGGCTACAAAAATCAAGAGAACAGTGGATTGTTGATGGTGATAGAAATACTAAATTCTATCACACGAAAACAATTATTAGAAGAAGGAAGAACAAAATTTTGAAATTAAGAAATCAAAATGGAGAATGGATAGAGGATGCACAGCAGCTCGAATCTCATATCAATGAATATTTTAAACATCTTTACAATGAACAGGTAACTATCAATCCCTTAAATATAGACCTCTCTTCTCTACCTAATTTGGATCCCTCTAATTGCAGGAAGATGGAAGCAATCCCTACTGAGGCAGAGATTAAAGATGCATTGTTCAGCATTGGATCCTTAAAAGCTCCGGGAGAGGATGGGTTCCCAGCAGGCTTCTTCAAAAAAAATTGGGATTTAATGAAAATAAAAGTGTGTGATTTCATTTGTGACTGCTGGATCAGACCTGCCTCTATTATGGAATCCAATAGCACTCTTATTGCTCTTATTCCAAAGACTCAGCACCCTGAATTCATCTCCCAATTTAGACCGATAGCTTTATGCAACGTCAAGCACAAGATCCTCACCAAAATTCTTGTTCAAAGAATAAAACCTCATTTGAAGGAAAGGATTTCTCCTCACCAATCCAGCTTCGTACCAGGCCGCAAAATTCAAGAGAACATTCTTGTTGCAAAGGAAGTAATACACTCTATGAAAAAAAATAAGAGGAAAAAAGTGTTACATGGCTCTGAAGATTGATTTCGAAAAAGCCTACGACCATCTCAATTTGGATTTCATTCAAGAAAGGCTCAATGAATTCGGGTTACCAGAAAGATTTGCTTCCATCATTATGGAGGGTGTTAAAATAGTTAACTACAGTGTCCTGTGGAATGGGAACAAACTGGACAACTTCACCCCTGCCAAGGGCATAAGGCAAGGGGACCCTATCTCCCCTTACCTCTTCGTGATTTGTATGGACAAGCTGTCTCACTACATAGAATAAGAGGTAAACATGGGTGAGTGGAAACCTTTTGTTATTCGAAGGAATGGATTGCAAATATCCCATCTAATTTTCGCAAACGATCTCCTATTATTCGTCGAAGCAACAACTCAACAGATGCAGAAAGTCAATGAAATTATGGAAAATTTTTGCAATGCAGCAGGCTTGAGGATCAACTCATCCAAATCCATCATCATCTTCTCTAAAAATATTGCTGTTGCTACAAGAAACAGCATTGCAAATTTGGCAAGTTTCAAAGTGAACAATGCTTTGGGAAGGTACTTAGGAGCAATATTAAGCAACAACAGGAAGGGGAAAGAAGACTTCAAAACTGTCTTGGAGAGAGTTAATGGAAAACTTAAGGGATGGAAAAGCAAGTTTCTATCCCTAGCTGGAAGAATTACCCAGGCTCAATCTGTTATAAGTCCGAGTATAAACTTCGCAATGCAACATGGAAGTGTTCCCAAGGCTATCACCAATGAAATTGAAAAGGCTCAAAGAAGTTTCATTTGGGGTGATGAGGAAAACAAGATGAGAATGCATGCCATAAGCTGGAAAACTATCTGTAAGCCCAAACATGAGGGAGGGCTTGGATTTAGAAATTTACAAACAATGAATGATGTATTTCTGCTTAAAATCATTTGGCAGTTAAAACAAAATCCTGAAAGCCTATGGTCTAAAGTCTTATTTCAGAAATATCAACATAGCAACATAAGCCAGCCTATTCCTATCTCAAGAAGTTCTGACTCTAACCTTTGGAAAGAATTTATCAAACTCTGGCCAGCCTTCCAGGACAACTCAATCATGCAAATTGGAGATGGACTTAGCACAAAATTCTGGGAAGATCCCTGGATCAAACAAATTGGCAAGTTAAGAAATTATGCAACAAGGGCAAATGTTGATTTAGAGAGCAGTGTTTGGGAGTGGACAAATCAGAACAATGAATGGGATTTACCAAAACTTGACATTTATCTTCCAGAGAACATAAAATTACTGATTCTGGAACAACCTCCCCCTCGTCTAGAAAAGGGTGAAGACATGCTCATGTGGAGGCATACGGAGGATGGCGATTTTGCTTCTGCTGCAACGTACAAAGCTCTAGCATCTTGGTCTGCTCCTACAACAACGAATTGGCGCAAGATGTGGAAATGGAGAGGACCTCAGAAAGCGAAAACTCACATGTGGCACTTAATGCACAATCGTCTTTTCACCAATGCGCGGAAAGCTCGAATCTTCGGAGGAAACGGAACTTGCCCTCTGTGTAACACGACCATTGAAGACAGCTTACATGCAATGAGGGATTGCCCCAAAGTCTCTGTCACTTGGACTCGACTTTTAAACCCGAGATGGATCTACTCCTTCTTCGATGCTAGTCTCTAAGATTGGATAAACTGGAACTTCGAATGGAACATGAATCTGGGAGGAGGAGCTGAGGTTTGGAGAGATGTATTCATGACAGCATGCTGGAAATTTTGGAATTGGAGGAATAGAGAAGTGAATGAACCTGGCTATACAAGACCCCTAATTCCCATGTTGAAATCAAGAAGAAAGTAAAAGAAATTAGGGAAGCTTTTGAAAAAAGGAGAAAGCAAAGTATCTTCAATGTTAGGGCTGAGAAACAGATCAAATGGCTAGCTCCGCCCCCCCCCCTCCCCCCCCTCCTC
>JASCZI010211913.1:17774-41769 GCA_036250425.1 Stylosanthes scabra
CGCTCAAGGAATTTGGATTGGAGGATTTTCACATTTCATTGGCAAAAGTTCAGCTTTCAATGCAGAGCTTTGGGGAATCAGACAGGGTCTCCACACAGCTTGGACTATGGGCTTGAAGAAATTGATAATTGAATGTGACTCCAAAGCTGTTATTTCCCTCCTAAACAGCAGCAAGAACCTCAATTGCCATTCCAATGCTATTATCAGAGACATTCAGGAATTTATAGGAAGAAAATGGGATTTATTTTTTTACATATCTATATAGAAGGCAATAGATGTGCCGATTGCCTTGCGCGCAAAAGCTTAGACCTAGAACTTGGATTTCACTTTTGGGATACTCTCCGGTAGATTTAGCTAGAATTCTTAGAGATGATGAACAAGGGGTCTCTTTGCCTCGCTTAGTTTGTGTGTAATTTCTTTTTTTGGGCTTTGCCCCATTTTAATACCAAAAAAAAAAATTTTTTTTATGGAAGTGAGGAAATGTAAATATCTTTTTTTACGGAAAAAAATTGGAACTGAGTAAAACAAAATGAATACTTTCATAAGAAGAGATTGAATACCACTTCCGCTGAATCTCGAAAGATTCACCGTTAGATATATTTTGATCAAATAAATCTTGTGGACATGCTTATTTCTTCATGGACCGGAGTTCAAAGAGCGGTTTAGTTATTCTGACTTAATTATTCCAAGATGAACCTGGTTTGGTCACTTAAAAAAACGATTTGGGAAAAAAATATTAATTACTTTTTATTATCTTTATTAATTATAAAGAAAAATATATTAAATTTATTTTGCGATTTTGTCTTAATTCTGAAACCCCGAATCTTTTGAAAAAAATTAAATAAAATAAATATTTACTAAAATAAATATTTTAAAATTTTTTTATCAAAATATATTTTCCATCACATTTTGAATGCACACAGTCTAATTAATTAACCTTTTCTTCTTAATATTATTTATTTTATTTTAACTTATTTTTATTTGAATATACAAATCATAATTAATTGATTTTTGCGAAGGTCTATGATGAAGATATTAAAGTGTCTTCTAATGAGGATATTAAATTCTGATCGTTGATTTGTGCTATTAAAATCTGATGTACAATTAAAGAAGAGAAAGAAAAACTTCTAAATATGGTAATATCCTCATCAAAAGATACTTAATTATTTTTATGGTAGAATTTTTCTTGATTTTTTAGTCTATCTATTTTTATTATTGGAGGAGAGAAAAAATCCAATAAATTTATAAAGATAAATAATAGCCTAAATGTCATTTATTAATATTTTGTAATTTGAACCATAAAATTTGTGGTTCATTTATCCAGTATGTTCAACACGGTTCAAATTCAAAACACGAAGACAGACAAAGTTAAGGAGCAAAGAATTTATAGACACTTGTTACAGTTAGATGGCGGCCACATGAGTGACTTCAGCCAAGTGTGCCTTCATTTGGTGCAATAGGTGTGCGATTTGTTGAAGTAGTACTTCGCATTAATATCCCTGGCCTTTCAGTTCCAAATCCAAAGATGTGTTCGAGCCAAGCCGAACCGGTAGGCAGATGGAGCCTTTTTTTGAGTAATATTGCATTGACCATTTTACTGTTTTCTTTGTATCTCATTATTTTTATTTTCTTTTTTTTTTATGTTGTTTATGGAATAGATGAATCACTAATTTTAAATTTATATCATCTATTTTACCTAATTAAATTTATCTACGTCATTTAATGCATATAAAATAAAAAATCATTTTAATATTAAATATAAACATATCTATTTTTATGCTATTTTTATATTATTTAACATTAAAATGGTCTTTTCATTAAATAAAAATAAATAATTTGATTAAATTTAATTAGAAAAAATAAGTGTATATTTAATATTACTATAAATGAGTTATATAAGTGTTTGGTTAAGGAGATTGTAATTCAGCCTTTGGATTTTTGCATGAGATAAAAAACAAAATTTTTGTTTCAATTTGAAGTAAAAAGAATGTAATAACTTAAAAAGAAAAAGCTCAGAAAAGAGTAAAGGGAAGCAACTAGAACTAATAAAAGCAATGGTTTTTCAATATCAAGGAAATAAAATTAAATAAATTAATGGTTTTTTGGGACATACTAAAGGGAAATAATTAAATAAATCAAACTCCTACCATAGAACTACAAATTAAAATACTATTTTTATCATGTGAATTTTAATAGAATATTTTTAAAATATTATTTTTTATTTTTCAAAAAGTAAACTTATTTGAAATTGAAACTTGTATTAAAATTAATTGATAGAATAAAATTGATTTTACCTAAGAGAAACGATATTACTTAATAAAATATCAATAAAATAAGTCACTTGTATAATTATTTTTGTTAAACTTTTTAACTTAACTTTCATTTAAATTGAATTGAGATCAAATATTGGAATGACAAATATGTTATATTTGTTTAAATTAATTTATGGTCTCATAAATATTAATTTGTCATCTTGTGAAATTCAAAATATAATTAAAATAAAAATATTTTAAATTTGATGAGCATTATTGTTGGAGTAATAAAATAAATAAGTTAGATGGAAAAAATGAATGTTGAATATGAGAAAAAAAGGAATAAACATTAATTTTAGATAACTTATTTTTCGTTTTTGTTGATACAAATAGTTTGTAATAAGTAACAAATAAGCTGATTTGCTGTTTAAAAAAAAGGTTCATTTGTTGTGATCACATGATAGAGTTTGTATTTTGATAGGCAGCAACAAGTAAGGCATAAAGGGTAGAGTAATTATATGGTCATTCTAGACTTTTAAGTGTCACTAGAAGGGTTATTATAGACTTTTCAAGCTTTGCTACAAGACAAATTATTATTTGCTACCTTTTCGTCCCAAGCATATGGTATTCCGGAAAGAGAAAGAGGAATACTGGATAATCTACTTCCTATAAATTATACAACTTATTTATATCACTTTATATTTTGGCCCGATAGCAACCATCCTGGATCCATCCCTGAATTCACTATGAGGATTGTTATTCAATATTTACATATATTGAAACATATGACTCATCTTCCAAATTCATCACCAATATTATAAATAGGAAAAATTAATAGATTGTATTATAAATGAGAAGGTGATCGTTGTATTGGATAAGCAAAAATTAATAAATTGTTGAAATTTGTTCAATTGGAGTATTTTTCTTTTTAACTTGAAGTAAAGTGAATTATTTTTTTTTATTCATTATCATTTTCAATCAAATTAATTATTAAATTTTTTTCTACAATAATTCATATAATAAAAAAATATACAATTTTTTTTTTAATTTCTATATCTTTTAATTCTAGTTCTAACAAATATTTCCACTGCCAAGCTACCCATATTGATTGGCACCTTAACCCTTCAAACATCATTACTATCCCTTGCTAACAAACTATCGTCCTTAACCAAACAGCACCAACAACCACCCTCCATTAACATTAGCCACCGCAAGCCAATCTTGATAGAGCTACTAAACCAAGAACCAACAACTCCTCCATCGACAATATCGTCTCCTCCAATAATCCATTCTTTCATAACTATAAGTGCCCCCACTCTCGACCACCCTTAAACATGCAACAATGGCCCTCCGATCCGTCACCATCAACAACATCAATGAATAAAACAATGTAACTTTAGGTAATTGTAACTAACATCAATATTTGTTTTTATTTCTAAAGTCTTACTCTTTAAAATTTCGTTTTCAAGAATAATATTGTATAAATATTTTGTTTATTTTAATCTTTTTCTTTAAATACAATAACCTAATTAAAACATTTAAAGATGTACAAATTATAAATTTATAAAATATATATAAGAAACTACTTATAAATTTAGTAAAGCTTTAGATATCTTAAGTTTAATTAAACCCACAAAAGAATTGACTATTATCAAAGACAAAAACTTGTGTGGAAGTGGTCAATTCTCTCTTTCAACCATATACCAATAACAATAATAATGATCACCCCAAACACAAATCGATGCATAGCATAGAAATACTTTCTATTATAGGCTAATAATTCTTTTAGCAATCCGAAACATCCTCCTACATTGTTTACCCTAATATTGTTTTTATGATGATTCCCTATATAAGTCCATTATTCTGCAATGTTTTCCCTTGCCCTCAGCAAATTCTCATAAAACCAATAACACTTTTTCCCTCTTCTTCCTCCAAAACATAAGCACAGCCTCTTATTTCTATTCCAACAATCTCCAATAATGGGAGGCTGTGCTAGCAGACCCAAGACCCTTGAAGATGACCTCCCAATTGAGGCTCCCACACCAAAGAAGATGAAAGTTGAGGTTGAGACTAAAGCTGAGGTTAAAATTGAGGCTGATGGTATTGCTCTTAAAGAAGAGGTCCCAGTTGAGGCTCCTACACCAAACAAGATTGAAGTTGAGGGTACTGCTCTTGAAGAGGAGCTACCAGCTGAGGCTCTTCCACAAAAAGAGATTGAAGCTGAGGTTGAGGCTGAGGGTACTATTCTTGAAGAAGAGCACCCAGCTGATGCTCCTACACCAAAGAAGATTGACACTGAGGTAGTTGAGACTAAAGTTGAGGCTGAGGATACCGCTAGCTCCGAGGTTATTCATTTATTTCCTTTGCATATTTCTATCTCATGAAGGCATGCGTGTTATTTATTATTTATTATATGGATAACACTAGATATATATGAGCAAGCACAAAAATAACTTTTTTTTTTTTTAATCAAATTTTTGATAAACTTTGTTATTTTTGTATTTAAAATTTCTGTGAATTTTATTACTTTTGTGCTCAATGCGTGAATCTATTAGATGGATAAATATTTAAATGGATGTGATACATAGATACCTAAATTTATTTTTATTTTATATATAATATATTCACAAATAATATGTTTAACAAATAAATTAGCCAACAAAAATAGAACATCCGTAACTACTATATTACATATATAATTGGGCCTAAAGTCTTGTTAGAATATTTTAGTTAGTTAATCTTCTATAAATAGAAAAAATAATATTGTAATTGGTAAGCATGATGATAATAGTGAATGGTTCATTTTTCCCTTTAGTTCCAATTTGAAAATTATCTTTTCTTTCTCTCTAATTCTCTTCTAGTTCATCTCTAATCTTTCAATTCTTCTCTTAGGAGTAATCTTACTCCTAATATGTTGTTTATCAAAACGTCCACAATAAAAGTTCGTGGAACATCCATAACTTTTTTAGAAATAGAATATTTGAAACCTAAATCAATTAACAATAGAAACAGCACATCCAAAACCTAAAGAAATAAAACATCTAATTTAAGTTTTTGGCTGATGTTGATTGATTTTTTGTTTGTTGGTTACCTAGCATCGTTGTATTTGATATATTCCTAAACTTAAACACAAGATCGATCTTTCAGTACAAGAATAAACTACATATTATCTTAATTATTCGATATTTGCAACTATTTTATATGTTAATTAAACTAAAAATAGTGAATTAATAAGTACATTAGTATCTAAAACTATTTTAGTATATTAAATATTTCTTATATTTGGAATATTTGATTTTATTTCTCCAATTGTATGGAGTTCTAATTCTCCGTTTAATTTTTAAATGTAAGAACTCAAACGTATATGTAGTTTTTTAATATATACAAAATAAAAAAAATCAATTTTGTTTTAGAATTAGAAAGATATAGAGTATGTTATTTTCATATAAATTCAGTAAAAAGTTTTGTTAGTTAATCACAAATAATAATAATAGTACACAATATAACAAAAAATAGTTGTTTAATTTCTTCTAAAAGATATCATCAACGATAGATGTAAGTGTTTTTCCACTTACTAATAAAACTTTAAAAACTTATTACTTGAAAACAAAACAAAAGAGAAAGAATTTTGTTTATTTGCTAATAGTCAAACGACAAGTTTTTATTTTCCTCCCTTTTTATTACAAAAAAGATAAGATCTTATTAATGCAATAGTCCATTTTTGAATATTTAATAATAATAGATATTATACAAAGTAGCCCTCCAAAAATATTATACAAAGCTATCATTTATTTTTGAGAATTTTCTTCTAAATAAGCCAAGTACTCTTATTATTATTATTATTATTATTATTATTATTATTATTATTATTATTATTATTATTAATTTAGCCTTGTATTACTCTTGTTTAGTACTAATATTTTTTTTTGGTTGATGAGGGGTTTGTGCAGGAGAAAAAAGAAGAAGGGGAGGCTGAGGGTGACAAGAAAGAAGAACCAACAGAAGAGAATAAAGTAGAAGAAGTATCTTCTGAACCTGTTAATGTTGTTGCCGAAGTTGAGAAGCCAGTTGAGAATACAGCTGAAGTCTTAGCCCCCGTAATAGCTTGAGAGGAAAAAAATGATTAATTTATTCTCTTATTATTTATAAACATATGATTTATGATTACAATCTAACTATCAATCAACACTATAATGTAAGATTTTTATGCCTAAGTCATACAAAAAATTGTTGGGACTTCATGAAATAATAAAGAAAAAAATTCTTTCGTTATCATGCTATATATATATATATATATATATATATATATATAATTTGAGATACTTACGCGTTGAAATACATAAAAGGTAAATAATATTACGGATATGTACGTGTAAATAGTATTATAATTCTCATTTAATGTGGAATAATCCTAAAATTGAATAAAAATCACAAGAAAAAACTTAAAAAATTCCAAATCATAAGCAAATTAAAAACTTCAAAAACAAATTCACCATAATTAAGATAAAGATAATCTATTTATCTCCTTATCTTTCTTCTTATTAATATACTAAAACTGGTTTTCCTTACGGAGTAATAAGAAATATATGTCAACATGTTCTCATTAATTTGTTTTCCCTTCGACATGTATCTACCTTTTATTACATCTCAATCATTACATATAGCATTACCGTAATTCATATTATAATTCGAGAAGACTAAGGAAGACGGGTCGGCCAGCAAGAGAAGAGGACGCAAAAAGAAACACAGCTGTAAGGTATAAGAAATGGCGTATCATGGACCTTTGGAGATGATGGACAATACACGGCAAGAACGATCAAAGAGGTTGCAGCCACAAAAATATTTGGCACTCCGGGTACGAATTATCTTTACAATTTCATATGGTGTAACGAGTTGTCAATAATAGGCTGAACACTAAAGATAGACTTGTTAGGAGAAGAATAACAGATCATAGAAATGAATCATGTGTTTTATGTGGACAGGCTGAGGAAACAGCATGTCACTTGTTTTTGCATTGCAAGTTTGTAACCAAACTGTGGAGTATAATACTAGAGTGGACAAATGTTAGTTGGGTCTGCCCGAAATCACTATATAGTAGTGTTGAATGCTGGATAACACAGAAGATACCAAGATACAGGAAGAAGAAGTGGAACTTATTCTGTTTTGTGGTACTGTGGATCACATGGAGGTGTAGAAACCTGATAATTTTTTAAAATAAATTAGTGCCTAATAATATTGGTTGGTGTCAGCTAAGTGCTATTGCAGATCAATGGAAGAGGGATAAGAAGAAGAGTTGTGCATAATTATAGATGATAAGAAGCTATGGCAGTGGATAAATGGAAAGGAAGAGGCTTCATGGGAATTAAGATTCATTAGAAATAAAGCAAGAGGAATCAAAGATCTATTTCTTAATATAGGACTCATATTCAAGGAGAGCAAGCTATTTAAAAACAAGGAAGAGTGGATAGCGATGGCAACTCACAAGCAAGAACCATGGACAGAGTGGATGGAAGATTAAAGGATTGGTTGTACTAATGTGATATTAATAGGAGTTTTTGGCATATTCTGATAACTGTGATTGTAGGAGTCCGTATGTGTTTTAGCTTTGTTTCAAGACTTGGAATTGGTTAGCTTATTTTACCTTTATTATTCTTGATGGCATTGCTGAAGGGAATGGTAGAGGTGAATTAAGTTAACATGTTCTCCCCAACTTCATGGGTTGAGTAGTTTGTAACAATCCAAAAAAATTATCCTTCTAATTTCTATGTAGAGAGAAAGTTTTATATTTTTTTGCATTTTTAATATTTTTTTAAAAAATAACTTCATGATTGAATTCTTTATCCTTTTAAATATTAGAAGGATAATTAAGCTTATTGATAGTAGCTCCCAAGACCAGTTTATATTTCTTTAAGTTAAAAACATGAATTCGTCGTAGATAGCTCTAAACTAGTTATGAGAACCTTACCAAACACATACTAGCTTACACACACACTCACTCTCTCTCACCACAAGAACACAACACGTTCTCTCTCTCACACACTTTCTCTCAACTCTCACACCCATACACCACCTTCTTGCCACCATATCTCACTCACCAGAGCTTCGATCGCCACTCCGTCGGTGGCTACGCAAAGCTCACGTCCTCCTCTCTGTAACCATACCACTTAGTAAGGTAAGAATCTAATATTTCACCCCACATTCCTCCTTCTCTTCAATTTCGAATTAGGGCTCCAAGGATGACCCTAAATTTCGAATTTTTGTGCCTTAGGAGCTTCTTGAGGCTAGTTTGAGCAAGGAACCAACGTTAGAGCAAGTGGGTAACGTCGAAGCCAAGTGGGTTCAAGTTAGGGTTGACGGTTAGCAAGATTACCGGTGTTGGAGATGGAGAAAATGGGTTATCTATGAGAGGTACGGTTTAGGATTCCTTAGTGTAGCTTGTAAACTTGCATGAAAACTTGGATGAATGTCTAATTGTTGAATATGTGATGTATGAACATGAATGCCATGTATTGTATGAGGATGATGTTTGGTATGATTATGCATGAATATGTATGTTGATATATGTACCTTAACAATGAACTTGGTATGGATGGGAGTGAGAAGAAGAAAGGATATTTGGTGGTTTGAAAAACTTGGGTATTTGGGGATTGATATCATGATTTGAGGTTTTTTGAAATGGATTGATAAAATGTGTCAAATTGGGCTTAAAAATGTGTTTTTGCAATGGTAAAAGTTGAACATTGGTTTTAATTGATTAGTGTTTTCAAACTTGGTGAAATTCACTAATTTTCTGCAGATTCTGCTACGTGTGAATCGACTCACTACGTTGGGAGTCGACTTTCACGACCAAAACTCTTTAAAAATGGAACTCTGATGCATTAAGAGTCGAATCCGCTCACTCCAGAGTTGATTCTTAATTGGACAGAGAGCAAAGAACTGATTTCAGGGGCAACCTGTCGACTCTGCTAGGCTCCAAGTCGACTCTCTATGAAAATCCTTGCTAGAAAAATTTCACTAAGCACATAGAGTCGACTCTGATAGGGCAAGAATCGATTCTTAATTCAAAAGAGGCGAAAACCATACTTCCAAATGTGGTTTAAATCGACTCTGATCTTCACTGAGTCGACTCTGTTGCCTCACACAAATGTTTTGTAACTTCACTAAGTGTGGGGAGTCGATTCGGGTAGGCAGAGAGTCGATTTTAGCTGCAATTCAAATGATTTTCATGTTTTTCAGAGAGGTTCCAGTCGACTCCGAGACTCCTTGAGTGGATTCTTAATCCTCCAGAGACGAAGGATCTCTGCCAAGGGCTCCAGAGAGTCGACTCTAACCATTCCAGAGTCGATTCTGGCCCCTCAAATTTTAATGAAATGTTTTCTAACTGTTTCAAACGGATTTCTAAGTTGTCACTCTCACTCCCAACCATGTATGTACACCCTTGATGGGTATGAATGATGAGTGTATGTATGTATGTGAGTCCGCGAGAGCAGTGGGAACTTTCGATGGTTACCTACCAAAGCTCCCAGGCGAAAGCGGACTCTCAAGCGCAAAAGGCGCTAAAGGAACGCCAAAGTCATTAATCGAGCGGCTAAGTTATGGAAACCCCCTTTTATGTATATAAAAACGTTGGGGCGTGAAATATCGTCCTCGGGGAAGTGCGTTCTGAGAGTGATTCGGGACTAGTACTGGGTCGGTCAGGTTGGCTAAAGTAACCGACCAAATGAGCTCATTAGCCATAGGACCAGGCATGCATCATGTGCATTTGGTTGAATTGATTGGGACTGTTTATCTTGGATTGATATATGAACATGTATGCTTATTGTTGATTGATCATTCTTGCTTTAATTGTGTCTGACTTGCTTACATTCTTGTGTTTGTTGTTTGATACGTATGATATGATTGGATAAGTTTATGAGGATCCTGTAATGTTATATGTTATACTCTGGGTGCTTTTACCGAACTGGGAACCCCGTGGTTTTGGGTTCTCACTCCGTATGTTTCCACATGTTTAGATGCAGGTCCAGGTACCCGTTAGCGACGTGTGACAAGGTGTAAGGGCTTGAGGCGCATGGCCTTGTTTTGCTTTTTGTGCATAGCTGTGTATATCTCCTTAGATACAATTGTACATGGATCTTAGCTATGTATATTTTGCTTATAAACAGTGCTTAGTAGCAAACTTGTGGAGATGTAATTATATGTATAAGCCATTTATTAACACTAGCCGGTGGTTCACCGCCGTTATGACTAGTAATGTATATATATATATACACGCTTGAAGTATATTCCGCAAGTATGAGTTTTGGTACGCTTATGCGATCTAGCTACGCTTCGTAATTCTAAGTCATTGGCTCCTAATTAATATAATTCTTTCGTATAAATGTTGACGATAATACGTCCCTCCTATGTCGTGACCTCTTGGATAATATCTACTGAGACTTAAGCTAAGCAAATGTTATGTAAGGGTGTTACAAAAACAGAGCCTTGTGTTTGGTTGAGAGGGTTGTGTAACGTCCCAATTTCTAGTCTGCAGTACTAGAAACCGAGAGTTATCTTTCAGTGACCTTTGAGACCCTAGGTTACTAAGGATATGAATATATACACATATATAATATGAGTCTGTCACGTTAAACGTAATCCATAAATCAATCAAACCACGTCTTCTAGTATATCGAGTACAAACATATACATAAGGGAATCGAATACCATATAATATGTATAAGACTACTAGGGTTTAGAGTTCATACACCCGAAATATAAAAGCAAGTACTAATATATGTACATATGTCTTACAGACCTTCTCTACAAGATACTAAGCCTTGAGCCATGGCTCATCCTGACAGCCCCTAAACTGGCACTCAGGCTTTCTAGCAAAATACCTAACCCTCAAAAGTACTATAAAGTGAGGGAAAGACTCTATCTACTATACAGACATCACAAAATAAAGGTGTAGAGATTTCTCCATGAGGGAAGCCACGTTGTCTCTTGGGTCGTGAAGTAGCGGAAGAAACGATGAAATCAGTGAGGGAACATGAACGAGTGGCACGTGAGCACTGCGATCTAACTCTCCTTGTCGATATCTTCTCTAAGATGATATTCTGCATGGGGAAAATAACTAAGGGGTGAGAACCTAAAGTTCTCAGTAAGGTATGTGCTACGGGAGACTCTTTTAAGGGAAACACCCTAGGACATTCATCTACGTTCTGGTCAAGGATTTATAACTTAACCTATTTCCCTAGGTTCCCTAATTCATGTACTTCCTAACTTCTCACTTATCTCTATCAATCACAGTTGCCATAACAATTGCAATTAACCAGCAAGACAAGCAAGCACACAACAGACAAGTATAAACAATTCACAAGGCACATCACAAACAAATAATAGATAAGAAATCATAGAGAATAATGCTGCAAACAAGGTATGATGCATGTCTATCCCTAAGCAGGCCATGAGTTCATGCGTCGGTTGACTACCCGTAACCCAACGTTATCTGATTCTCTTGTGATCGGATACGGTTTCCCAACTTGTGTACATTCTGCATACGTGTCTAATGGTCCTGCCACGTACAATCTGACAACCTTTGTGTCTAATGGATAAGGCCACATGCAATCTGACAACTGGAAATCGTCGCAAAGCTTGACGCCTTAATATGCTAACAACTTGGGAAACAATTTGCTATCTAACATTATAAGCATCTCCACGGTATATCTCAAACAACAAGCATATAAGTCATAAATTGTTTTGTATTCATATGGGGGCTTAGTAATATACTGGTAACTTCTATTTCAATCTAGGTACAAATACCTTCATGCCCCAAGTCATTCTCTAAGAAATTTCCTGATTTTCTTGTGATCGGGTGTGGCTTTCATTCTATTAACTGTTACACATACTAATCCGGGTATGGAACCCCAAGCAATTGTGGACAATAGCAACTAAATATATATACCAATAAATCATAGGGAACTTAGCCATTTCATTTATAATTATATCTTAGTCACGATATAAAGACCTCACTTCTCTTTATCATGTGCTAGGCCAGCTAAAAAATGGTTATAAGCAAATCAAGAATCGACATAACTTTCAGAACACATTACTATGTCTCATTTGACCATAACACTCTTACTTTATTCCTTAGATACTTGTTTGGTATTTACTTAGTTCTATTGATGGTACTTAACTGGGTAGTTTCTTTAAACTGATCAAATCGCAACTTAGAATTTCGAAGATAAACCAAGCCAAGATTCCAGTCCGATTTGACTGATGACTTAATAAGTTGTCACCCAGCTAAACCGTACCTTAACTTACCCTTTAAATCATTTTCGAAACTTATTTTAGCCAGTTAATCCTGAAGGTTCGACTTAACCGCAGGTAAAATAGTTTAATAAACCGTGTTATCGGCTTCTCGGCTGGTTCGTCTTCGGAATTCTGCTCCACCTTCTAATTTCAGGCCTAGATAACTATCACTATGTCTTACTAAGTTTCTTATCTCGGCCTAAGGGATTTTGTTTACTATATTGTCCTTTGGTTTAACTAAGTTCCGGTTTAACCACTAACTTTTGGTTTTAAATCAACTAACTTAGGAAATTTTCACTAAGTTAACTTTTCGGGTAATTGCACTTTTGGCCCACTATTTTATAATATTTAACCCTAACCCTAACACTATAGTATATTAGGACATTTACCCTAAACTTGTATCTAATTACATTTTAGACTCAAGCCCCAAACTTATCAAAATTATACATTGACCCCAAATCCCAAATTTGGGAACCCTAACCCTAATTCCTTTGGCCATTTCGGCCATAACCATCACCAATATCAAATTTCAGGTTTCAACCAATTAAATACATAATTAACCATGAATAAACATAATTAAAGCACTCAAGACATCAAAACCACAATCAATTTCATAACTTGGAACATAGAAAAGCATGAACATATAAGATCATAAAAAATCCTAACCCTTACCTTAATTGAAGTTCCCAAGCTTTTAATACCACTTATAAGACTTCAAGAACACCATAGGATCAACAATAACACATATCTTGGTCACCACTTAGGGAGCCATGGCCGAAATGATGATGTAGATGCAAGGTAAGGTTTTGCTTGGAGCTATGAACAAAGGGGTTGATTTTTGTAACCTTGGAAGTGTGTATAACTTGAATCCCAAACCAAAAATTCAAGAAGTGAATTCATGATTTCATGGCCATGGTGGCCGAAATTAAAGAGAGAGGGAGATGAACATTTGGAGCTCAAATCACAAAATAAATGGTACCATTGGAAAGAACACGAAAAATGGAGTGGGTTTACCTGTTAACAATTTTGATTTGAGCCTTGGATTTCTTCAAGCTTTGTGTTTATGTCCATGGGAGTTTATGGTAAGTTTTTTGATGAAGATGATGAATAGTAAAGGGAAGAGAGAGAGGACCGAAATTATGAGGGAGAGAGAGAGAAAAGGGGTTACTTGGAGACCAAGTAACTCAAAACGGTGCATGGGATGTAAAGTTGTCTCAAACCAGGTATTATTTGATCACTTGTTTTTACTTTTCTTGCTCAAATAGCTTAGACTCAGTGTAAATGACAATGCTGAGACTAGTGGATTCCTGGCCCAAGATTCCCTAGGAAGTTGGCTCGGCTCCGAAGAGCGGCCTGGGATTCGAATCGGAGGGAATCCCTAACCCGGGTGACTTTCCGTCATTCGTTTCTAACAGAGTTTTGTTTTTCTGCAAGGCTACTATTCTGTCATCAAGCACGTCAGTACATGAGCCGACTTCAAGGTTTGGGCCGGCCTTGAGGTTGTCGGGGCGAAGTTGGGCCGAATAAGCTACATTCGGGGCTTTGCTACTTAATCCCGGTTCAACTCTGATTCACTTGGGTGAACCGGTTCAATGGGCTAACCAACCCATGGTTCACTTGGTCAACCGGTCAACTGGTCTTGACCAGTCAATGCCAGTCATCCACCGGTCAACCATGGTCAAAGGTGGTCAACGTTTTTTTTAGGTCCGGCTCATCACAAGAAGTCAAATGGCTATACACGGATTTCGCGAATTCAAACCACAGAAAATTGTGTGGTCCAATCTGTGAGCAATTACGAAGAAAATACTAAATAAATAGGAAAACTACTGTTACTAACAGAAAACTACCGTTAGTAACGAGCAGGGTGTTACAGGTTGCAATTGTTGAGATTTGAGAACAGAGAACATGAAAACAAAGTATGTTTGCAGCAAGAAATAAAAGAGTGCTTGGTCTTGAGTTGAAGTATTGTGTGCCCCTATGAGCGTCACTAATCCCAATTATAGATGGTTTGTCACATGAAGAGTTGCCCACTCAGTTACAGAAATGATACGTAGCCAACTTACTGTATACAATAATTATACAATAGTATATTATGCTACTCTCAACACAGCGTGTGTATAACATCTCTATTTTATAACTTCTCCATGCTTTTATTTGCATTTAATAAGGATCTCATATTATCTACAATTAACATCTTCAAAACAAATCAAATCCCCAAAATCTGCATTAAATCAATTCAATCCAAAGATGAAATCAATTCGACAACCAATTTACATCTCAAAAATTCAAAATCCCCTATTATGTAAACCAATTTCACAAACTCGATGGAGAAAGAATAAAATCGAAAAGGGGGAGAAAGAAACCCTAACACTCTCAGCGACTGCAATTTGGGGAAGTTGACGTATTCACGCTGTGCCTTCCTTATCTTCGAGAACAAACACCAAAATCGCTTTGTAAGTTGCATCCCACCTCTTCATTTGTTTTTTTTTCATCTTCTAAACCTTCATGTGGAAGATGTTAATCTATATCCCCTTCTTTATGGGTTTTGTTAGTGAAGAAAAAGAGAAAGTCTTGGGAGCCAATATTAGGGAGACAATAGGGAGCCAATATCAATTTTTCTTCTTTTCTCTCTCTCTCCTTTTACCACCCACTAATTCTCTAATTATACTCATGGGCTCCTTATGGGCTCCCTAACATTGGTTCCCTAGCATTACTCGAAAAAAAATATTTGTGGGTGTGAGTTGTTCTTGGCCGTGAACTTAACGGTGTTAGTGTTTGGGAGTAGCTCTGGATTCGTTGACTGAAGTTGTGAAAGAATATCCACGCTGTGCCTTCCTCCTCTTCCAGAGCAAAACACCACCCCTTCTTTCATTGTAATTTGTTTTTTTTAGCAACTTCTTTTTTATCCCATGAAATACACGATTCTATTCCCCCAATTTTTCTGAGTACTTTTGCGCTTAGTTGCGTATTCCTTTGTTTTCCCTCACATCTGCCTTTTGTTTTCGTTATTGTAATTGTAGCATGATATGTTCCCAATCTTTGAGAAGGAAATTTTTTCTTTTACGTTGCAAATAAGAGTTGCTTAACTTCCAAAAAAAATATAGAAAGTATCATATTTATGTTATTAATTCAATTTAGGTAGATTCGTAACCATTTTCTTCTTTTTTTGATTGAGTACTGATTTATTGTTAGAGTAGAAAATTTTCTTGTATTTGATATGCTTCAAACCAGTCATAATAATTTTTGGGAGACTTCTTATCAATTTGTTGTATTTTGGAAACCATTGGAATACATAGTGGATGTTATTTTTGGAAAAAAAAAAACCAGATGTTATTTACATTTATATGTACCTGTTAAAGGAAAATGTGCATGTTTTTTTTTTTAAATTATGTTTAATTTTTTATGTAAAAATTAATAATCATGTAACTCACAGGTGGAAATCAGATTAGATGGCACGATTTAAGACTGTTAAAGATCCCGAACTACATGCACGTCGAAAGCGTGGTAGACTAAGAAACTAAGATGGTCGTAAGATGGTAAATCAAAAAAGGCATGAACACTCTCGTTTCGTTGAGTGCTCCTTATTCCAGCCCAGAACTCATCCCTAAAAAATATGGGAACCACATGTGTTTCTTTGCATACATGTCTACAGTGAAAGCATTAAATAACATATGTTAAACACATTAAATAACATCTGTTTATGGCTAATATTAACATCCAACTAATCCAACTAATAGTGAATAAAACGTTGAGACGGCTTTAAATAACATACAATAAACACATAAGTAACATTTTATGGTTATTATTAACATCCAACTAATAGTGGTTAAAATGTTGAGAAGGTTTTAAATAAAATACGTTATGCAGATTAAATAACATCTTTTGATAGCTATTATTAACATCCAAGTAATGGTGATTAAAATATTAAATAACACCTTATGATAGCTATTAAAAAATAGAACAAAGTAAGGAAAGTGGATGAGACTCACAGAAGATGAATAATAGCAAAGCAATGGACTGGATAATTCTTTCAGATAATAAGGAATGATATTATTATTTATATTGCAAATGGAAATTATGCAATGATGATAAAATCATTTAGAAATCAAAATGTAAATGAATAATAAATGTGCAATGATGAGATGAATAATAAACGTAATAAGGCAAAATGGTTACAGGAAAGATGCTTATCCGTTTTGAATGTCCACTTTGATTAGATATTAAATAAGGCAATAACATACTCCCTCCATTTTAAATTAACTACCCAATTTTAATTTTTTTTTGTTTTAAATTATTTGCCCATTTTGTAATTTCAATGTACATTTAATTAATCTTTTCCTATTATACCCTTTTATAATACTAACACTATTTTCACAATCTTTAATGCAGATTTTATCTCTGCCTCCACCCCAACCAATCAAATTTATTTTAATAAATTATTTTTCTTTAATGAAATTTATTTTTCCAATGACATTAATAACATTAAGTACTATAACCAGTACTAATACTCATAGTTTAAGTTCTTATGTAATCTTAGAGATAATTAGGTCTGGATATCATGAAAATTGAGATTTTAGAGATACCCACAGATATTGACGAAACCATCGATATGAAAAATTATTTTTTAGATACAGAAAATCAATATATTCATGAAAATCATTCCAAATATGAAGATGTTTTTTTTATGATGATCTCATTGTTGCAGATTTTGAAGAGACTATCGATGTAGGTAATTAAGCCAAAGACTCTGAAGATCAAAATGCTACTAATGGTGGAAATCTTTCAGATGATGGAGATACTTTAAGTGATGTTATTGCCATTTCTTCTACTAGTGAAAATCCTCCCGAAGATCAAGGTAGTTTTCATCCTTATTTTTATGTTCCAGATTTCGAAGAAGATCAAACAAATATGCACTTAAATGAAAAAAAAAGGCATTAAATTTTGATTTAAATGAGAAGGCTGGATATGATTTTGATTTGGACAAACTTCCTGAAGATTACGAAAAATATGGAATTCCAGAAAAAAAAAGAAAAGAAAAGAAAGAAGCACTTCAAAGGTTAAGGAAAATGCAGGAAAACAGATGGTAAGCATGAGGGAAAAAAACTTTTGCAGGAATATATTAGAGCAATGATAAAAATTTTATTTTCTAGTGTTTCTTAAAAGCATCTCTTGGCAAATAGGAGTATCTATCTATGTATGTACTCTTACTCCCACATATCTATTGAGTTTATGCCTTTTACTTTTGCGTTGATATATTAGTTTTTAGGTTCTTTATAAAAAAAATACACTGTAGTGACTAATTCTTATTATTTTGAGAATTTTGTTTTCCTTTAGTTTTATAATTTTAGTATATTGAATAGAGTATGCAATGTATATTGTCACAAAAAAATTATAAAATATATTTAAAAGTTATCAAAAATAATATTGGAACAGTTTCACCTGCATAGAGATTCATGCATTCTCATCATATTGTCAATCGGAGTACGTAAAAAAAATAATTGAATATGCCATAAATTTAATTTCATCTAAATTTTTTACAAGAAAATTATACTGCCATACACCTAAATTAGTCTACTTTAACTTAAATAGTCAATGACTTCTTGAATAAGTTCTCGATCACACTTCAATTGAGTAGGAAGTTGGTAATCTTTTTCTAATGATGCTTTACTCATATGTGGAATCTTGTATTTATGTGAACCTTTTGTTCGTATATTTTCTATCATACATGATTGGAGTGTTAAGAATATACGATTAAATTTTACCGTTGAAAATGCTTCAAATGACCTTATAACAGTGTCAACAAGATCGTCAACTGTGTAAAGATTGTATAGCGTTAAAGAACCCAAGATCCAAAACATTTAAATCTGGAGAATTTGGAGGTTGACACATCAAACGAATATTATACCCATCTCTTGTAGCTGCTCTACAAAATTCTTCATCATCATGACTAACATGTATTTTTGCATTGTCTTGTTGAATGAATATTGGGTTTTTAACCTCTTCTGGAGGCCATTTTTCCTTGATTGCTGGTATAACTTTTTGAATCAAGAAGGATCGAATAACTTTTTTATTCACTGAAATTTATTGGTTTTGTTTCTAGAGTACCTGCCACTCTGTTGATGCTGCTCCTCTTGGCTGGCTCTTGAGTAACAAAAGAAAATATACCAATCCTTCGAGAACTTTTCATTACCCTATTCATCAAACCTTGGACGTGCTATGGCAGCCAAAAACATGACTTTATTGATAAAATTTTTGCTTTTACAAGTGCTTAGTGGATCATCTTCGTCCGGTAACAAGTAATAATTCTCAGATCTTTTTGTCAAATAGAACCACTTTTCATCAATATAAACAATGTTGTACATCCCAACAAAAATGGGATCATGGGGAATACTCTCACCTTCAAGCATTGATAAACAAAATTGCAAACACGCTTTTTTATTTCTTCCTTCAAAAATGGCTTTATAGCATTTAAGTGGTGATGTAATTCTCCCGACTGTAGACGTCTAAACAATGTGCTCATGTTCATATTTAAAGAATGTGCCAAGGACTCAAGAGTTGTTCGTTGATGTAAAGGAATTTGCCGAATGTGATCTTCATCGACTTGAATTCTTTTACGACCATAGTTTTTTGTCCTTTTATGAAATACATTGCCTTCCACTTTTGTTCGTTTCCAAATACGATACACAGTTCTGACGTCAACCAAAAATTGAGATGCTATTATTTTTGTCACTCCTCTCATTACCTTTCCGTCAATACTTTTCTCTAGCAGCATCTGATACATGGCTTGGCCTTCATCATTGGTTAAACAACATTGTGTGGGATTGTTTAAATCCCTCTGTGGCTGTTCATCATCATCTATTGTATCTCCATCTTAATAAAAAAAAATGTACAGCTAATATGTGTTGGAGAGAATATATTGAAGGTTAAAATTTTAAAAATTAAAATAAAAATGAATAAAGATATTAATGGCACCTGCTTGGTCTTTTATTTCGTTTTCTATCTGAGAGTAGTCTCCTATTCCTTGCATTGATATTCAGATAAAAAATAAAATAAATTCCACTTTGTGATAGAGAAAATATTATGAAGGTAAACATATAAAATAACAAAAAAATAAAATAAATAAAGGTAAAAACTTTACTTACATTGCCTTCTACTACTTCATTCTCTACCCCATTGTCTCCCACTTCCTGATGAACATCATTTTCTATTATCAGAATGTTATTCAAATCCAATAATTGATTTATTTGCGAGGTTTGTCGGGATGAATTTTCTGAATCCATATTCAGACCAGAAATCGCAATATTTAGATTAGGCAACATTGTTCCATGTGTATCCATATTTAGATAAACATTTGAGAAGAGAGTAAGTTGCTGGATTATTAGTACTCAGCTTTAAGATAAAGAAAAATTGAAAATAAAATTTTTCAAGCATTATGAGATTGTTTTCCTTTACACATGATCTTCTTTTTATACTGTAATTTAAGAGGGAGTTCAATGAAAATTTAAATTTCACTTAGATGATTAAAAGGTTGGCGGGTTATTTTAATCAAATTTCTTTATGCTTCTATTTGCAATTTTAAATTTCCTGAAGATGGTTAAAGTTTTTGGCGGACTTATTTTCAATGAAAATTTTTTCATTCTTATGTTTGTATTTGGTGTTCAATTTTCATGAAGAAGATCATTGTTATGGAATCTGAAAAACAAGTAAATGTAGGAGTACTAATTGATGTGGTGGGAAGATAAAATAGCTCATGAATGTTTATTGATGTATGTAAAATGGGAAGAAAATATATTGATGGAGAGAGAGAAAAATGATTAGTAATACTAAGGGGTAATGTTGTAATTTTATTTTCATTTGTTAGACTTTTAATAAGATTTAATCATCACCTTAATTAGTGTGCAAAGTTGAAATTGGGCACTTAATTTAAAATGGAGGGAGTAGCATTAAACCTAGGGAGGCACGTGTGAGCTTTTTGCTGTGATAGGAATATGAAATTAATTGAAGTCAAAAAAGGAAAGAATTGGTTGCTCTTGGTTGAAATGTCGTTGGTCACCAAACATTTCTGCTCAGTTAATGGTCGAGTGAGCTAACTTATTTATATAAATTCTAAAAAATACTTAATTAGCAATTTGTCTTCATCAAACATTAATTATTTATATTAAATCAATTAATAATAAATACATTAAACTTATAAATAAAAAAAAATTTGTAAAATTATGTTGGGTGGATTATAATATTGACCATGGTTCGAATAATACTAATAGAAATTATAAAAATGGTAATTAATCATTTTTTATTAACTACTATTTTGGTTCCCAAGGTTTCAGCTGAAAATCAATTTCGTCCCTAATATTTTTTTTTAAAAAAATGGTCTCGAAGCTTTTCGTTTTATTTAAAATTGTCGTTTGACATTTTTATCACCAAAATACCCTTTTGTTTGTTAGGGTTGGTTATTGATTTTTTTATTTTTATAAAAAATAAATAATTAAAAATAAATAACAACAAATCTAAAGAAGGCATTCCCAATCATTATATCATTTCATTATATTATATTATACTACAACGCAAACGTTTCTAGCGTCAAGAATGCTGACCTGGCGCATTCTGGTACCAGAATTGTTAATCGAGTGGGAGCTTCTAATGTCAAAGTGAAGGAAGTCCCAAATCAGAAAAGAAAAAGAGTCTAACTTAGATAACCAATCAATACTATATTGTTAATCTTATTAATCCCTGGCAACGGCGCCAAAAACTTGATGTCTGAAATCCTTGCGGAATTCCGGACTCCCACTGACAAGTGCACCAGATCATATCAAGTAATAAGTGAGTAGAGTATAATTTCCATGGAGATTAATGGACTAAGCAATAATGACTAATTGGTTTCCTTAATTAGACTAATCAATAATCAAAGTGGTGGTGAATTAGAAACAAATCTAATTAAATCTAATCTACTAAAATCATGCAAAATCAATAATATCCAATCACTAAAAACTTTGGCAGCAAGCAAAATCAATTAGAATAATAATAATAATAATGAGGACAAGCCAAGGAATTAGAGATATTCACCCAAACAAAATCCTAATTTAATTAATCACTTTCTTCTCATGTAAGTAATCATCAAATCACAATGAACCCTAATTAACTAAATCCTAATCTCTTAGTAATTTAGTTTCTCTAATCGTAATTAATTATCAATATCTTGATTTACTAAATAAGACTGAGGTTAAGATTAAATCTAGTTCAATTATGTGAATTACAAAAGAGATCACAGATTAGTTTTATGTTACTTATTAATTCTGATTAACCCTAATTGAGATTCACAAAATAATTGCACAACTAACCAATTCCTTATCTCTAAGTTACTGGAAAATTATGAAGTTTAGTTCTCAAACACAATCAACTTTAAGTTCCTCTTGAAATCATAAAATTGAAAGTCAGAAACAAGATTACCTCTTGGCTTGATCAAGTTCCTGAATTTGAAGAATAAAGGATTGAACTTTGATTGATAATTGAGACTTGCAGTGGAAGAAAATGTGAATTCAATTAGCTGGGCATGCTATGGGATGAACAGAACTCTCATCCTTGGCTTTGTAAACATTTAGTTACTCATAGTGCAGAGCAACACAACAAAGAAAAGGAAAGAAAAATTCATAAATCCTAATCCTAATTTACGTAGTGAAAATGTGATGAGAGAAAACAGAGAAAAAAACAGAATGAGTCTCTAAATGATCAAAAAATCCCTCTCTAAACCTAAAAACTAACTATTTATAATAACTACTAAGCCTAGGATTATATTTACTGAGCATAAAAATTAATCCTGCAAGTCTTGGGCCTTGAAAGAGTAAACCACGTTTGGGCTAGCCAAGTCTGGAACTTGGTCCAAACGTGGCCTTGGTTGCTGAGAGCTTGGGGAGCTTGGTTTACCTCACGTTTTGGCCAAGCCAAAACGTGACACAAACGTGGCCTTGAGACTAGGTGGAGGCTGGGTCACGTTTGGGCCACGCCTAGGCGTGGTCCAAACGTGACATGCTGGTGGACTTGAAGGCTCAGTCTTGCCTTTAGGGTGGGTCACGTTTGGGCCACGTCTAGGCGTGGTCCAAACGTGAGATGCTGGACTTTGGCGAGCTTGCATTAAGCCTTGCTGAGCCACATTTGGCCCACGTCTAGGCGTGGTCTGAACATGGCTAGTGGGGCTTGAAGGGAGCCTGACCGAGCTTCTCTTGTCCTTGAATGGGCCACGTTTGGTCCATGCTTGACATGGTCCAAACGTGGTCTTCCTTGCTTGAGGGGAGCCTTGTTGAGCTTCCCTTGTCCTTATGAGTGTCACATTTGGGCCATGTCTCTGACATGGTCCAAACGTGACCTTGGTGATGTCTTGGGAGCTCTATGTTTCTTTGATTCCAAGCTTTCCTCTGTTTCTTGCTTTCTTCTTCCTCTATTTCTTTATTTCTTCTTCTAAATCTGCAAAGACATAACAAAATACTCAAGATAGTAAAGAATAAAGCTAATTTACTCGAGTATTGGACTAAATCTCTACTAAAAACACAAGAAACTAAGGTCTAAAATCATGAAAGATGCACACCCATCATCTTTCTTTAATGTGTTATTTCAAGTAAGTAATTCAGAACAATTTTATTAAATATTAACATAAATTTGCCTTAACTATATTAATTGATTGAAAAAACAAATTGACAAATAATAATTGAAATTATAGATTGCAATTGATATTTAGTGCGAATAAAAATGAATGTATTTATCACATATAGTTGTTGACTTAAGATATATTAGGAATAGAGTTGGATAAAGAAAGACTTTTTTGGCAGTCCGTTGAAAATTCCTGTGAGATAATTCTTCCAACTAAAAGGACTGTAAGGCTCCGTTTGGTTCCAGGTCCAGAGACTGGGACTGGGAGACTGGAAATCAGTATTGTGTTTTTTGGTCAGAGACTGGAACTAAAATTTCAGTCCCAGTCTCCAGAATTTCAGTATTTTCAGTACCTCCATTTTGGAGGGACTGGAAGACTGAAGACTGGGACTGAAATTTTAATAAATTTTTCTTCCATTCTTACCCTTACTTAATTTATCAAATTCCAGAGTATTACCCTCAATGAATTGAATCAGGTTCTGTCTCACCCACTCTCACCACTTCAACATTGAACCCTAGTTCGAGTAGGAGAAGACTGAGGTGGCAGCAGCAGCAGCACCATCGCCGTGGTATCCCGGCGCCGGAGACGACGAACTGTAAAGTCTGAAACGCAAAAAAGGTAGGTCATTCTCTGGTCTTCTTCGAGTTCCCTTGGATTCTTCTTGGAGTTGTGTGTGTGTTTGTGGTTTCTGGTGGTTTCTGGCCCGCTTGTTCGTTTTGGTTCGTTGAGTTTGCTGATTCTTTTCGTCTGTGGTTTTTGGTGTTGTGATTTCATTTGGGTTTGAGCCTAATCTATGTATTGGTACTCGTTT
>JASCZI010211915.1:0-16226 GCA_036250425.1 Stylosanthes scabra
TTGACGTCGTTTGCATCTTTTAACGCTTATCCTCAACTTCAATGTTTGTCATTCATCAAAACCTAAATCAAATGAACTTATGCATATTGTAACATGGTTAACAATAGATTGATTAAAATAAATAAATAGATAAATTTCATTTCAAATTTATAAAATGTTCACTAAATAATAATAGTACATAATAAGATAAAAACGTATAACATTGAAAATATTCTAAGTAAAATTTTAAATTTAATAGTAAAATAGTACTATTGTATCACATTATGCGGTTTGGATTGGTTTTGAGAAGTAGATCCAAGATCCGATCCAATCCATGCGGTTTGTCAAATTCAAAATCCAATTAAATCCAAACTAGTGCGGTTTTAATCGGTTTTGGTTTGGATTGGATTGGATGTGCGGTTTAATTTGGATTGGTTTGGATTTGAACACCCCTACCAATACATACCAAATATGAAGATTTGATGAGCTTTTGTAGAGGTCATGGCGGTAACATTGACGTCGACCTGGAGGGATGAAAAGATGATGATGGTGGCGAGCGTTGGTGGTAGAAAGTGCGTTTAAATAAAAGAGGTGATTTGCAGAAAAAAGAAAGATGATTTCATGATAACGATGATGAAGATGGATAGTATTTTGAGGAAATGTTGGAATAAATATTGTTAACCACACGTTGACCGTTAAATATCTGACAGTAGTGGTAAAATTAAAACTAATCGAAAACGTTAAGTGTAAAATTGAATCAAATTAAATATTATGGGTATTTTTTAAACTTTTCACCGCCGATCAGGAGCATTCTTCGAAGTTGCCAGCCTTGGAGCTCGCCTGGCTCGCCCACCTCGTGCTTGTGCACCACGCCTGCGCGGAGCAGGTGCATCATCCGGTATGATAAAAACATCCCTCGGATGTGACGTGGTCATGGGTAAATCCGGAGGTGCAAATATCCACCGGGGATCATCAAGAACGAACGACAGCAACAAAAACATTCCTTCACATGCAGCCACATGCCAAGTGAAGTGACTCTAGGACCCCCTGAAGTCCCTCGTCTCGTGTACGGTCACAAGGACGCCCCGGGATCCCCTGGCCTGCTAGCCGTCATACCAGGTGCTAAGCCTCTAAGGCCACCATACATCCTCACCCCCTGCCTATTGAGGACATGTACCTAGTCACATCAATAAGGGTCTGCGGCTTCGGATGCGCTCACTATCATACTGCCTAAGTACCCGATCAACGTGCATGTGCACGTAATTGAAGCACATGACCGATACGGCAGACCTCCAGGTGTATATCTCGTCTCGTGAATGTAGCCACTCTAGGACTAAGGCCTGTAATTCCTGAGTGTCATAGTGGTCCACCGAAACTGCATCATGAGTTCAATAACACACTGTATCAGCAAATACACATTTATACATTTAACATCACACTATGCCAATGACACTTACCGGACCGGTCCAACCTAGCTCCCTACCTCAAAAGCCTATGGCCTCCTGCTGATACCCGATCAACCTAGAACTGATGTATATATATGTGTCATGTAAGATTAGCATAAATAATAGTCATCTAGCTATTTATAATTGAAAAAATAATAAACTAACATGTTATCTTTGAGCTAAAAGCCACGCAATAATGTCCCTATCGGGAGGGCACCAATCTGGAAATCTATGCTAGATCCATGGACGCAACATGCTATATCGGTCTTGTCCCTCTCGGCGGCATTGTACAAGGACCTGTAGGTCAATGCAATCACGGCACTACCTGAAGACAATGCAACCACACACATGCATCAAGGTTCCTCAGCAGCGGAATCCAATGTATGTGGACAACATTATTGGACTTGTTCGGCATCAAGTACCCCCGATAAACAACATAATATAGCATCTTGCATACTGTCTGAGGGTATCATCTTCAGCATCTGCAGGCATCTATTGTAGCCTTTCCCATAGCCAGGTGATGAGGATGGCGAAGACTTCCCTCCTACCCTCTTGCACCGGGGGTGGTCATGAACCCAGAAAATCCTCCACCAAATCCCATGGTTGTCTCTCATAATGGGTGGCAAAATCCCCAAGGCAACCGCCAATGGGGTCCCCATGTGTACTAAGCCCTAAATGATATGCCACATCCTATAGTGTAATAGTGCAATCGCCCCCATGAGAGGTGGAACTTGTGGGTCTCGGTGTGCAACCGCTCAACGAATGCGAACAGAAGTGCTACATCGAAATAGAAGTTTCTGAGCTGTATCGCATGCTCAAACCATTCCTGTCGAATAAATCACAAAAAAGGCTCAGGAGGAGGTATCAGGAAGGCACATCGCCTAGGCAGAAGCACCCTCTCGTTCTGCATATTCAAAAACATGATTTTAATTAACTTTACGATATCAAAGTCTATCACGAGGATTTGTACATATATTTTTTAGAAAGGTACAAACTGAAAGACTTCTAAATAAATAAAATATATATCATATTCACAGAAATTATGAATCCATCTACAGACAAATTACAGATACATCTATAAACATAAAATTACTTCATAAGCATACGATTACTTGTCCTCACTATGAACAAACAAATTCAAAAATATTCTTCAGATGGCAAAAGCTCCCTAATCTATATCTGTAACAACCTACTCTACCTAATGGTGTCACTAATCTGCTAATTTTTTACTCTATCACAAGTTCGAATCATATCCCAATAAACAAATATTAATACTAAACTACTATGCACATTTATTAAAAAAAATAATATTCACTAACCTGCGTGTTAAGAGCTCCTGCAATGTGCCACAGGTCGTTCAGTCAATGCAAATTCTTCGGCTCATCCGCGGCTTGGCCGGTTCCTTGCGCACCTCCGCGTCCACCTCCGCTTGATCAGCCTCTCAAAGCCATTGCAAGAAAGAAAATGAAATGGAGAGAGATAAGAGAAAGGAAAGTGGATTTTGGATATGAGTGGAGAGTGGAGAGTGGCAAGTGAGAATGTCTTGGGCTATTTATAGACAAGCATCCTATTACGTGCTAGGCAACCCCGTGTTGTTGTTCGTGTCTTAACACGGGCTAGCCTAGCTCGTTATATATGCCACCTAGTCTATTTAGTCTTAACATGGTGTACCCTAGACCGTGTTACGTGTGAAGCTCAAAACGGGCCCGTGATAAGAAACGTGTGTGAAAAACGTAAAAATCCCAACACACGCCTATTTTGGTAATTCTTATATTTATTTTATTTATTTAAAAATATCCTAAAAAATCTATATCTTTGATGCCAGATATCCTTGCGGAGTTTCGGACTGATACCGGCAAGTGCACCAGATCTCAAATAATAAAGAGTGAGTAGAGTATCATTCCCACGAGAATTAACGGATTAAGAAATAATGATTAATTTGTTCTTTAATTAGACTAAATCAATAATCAAAAGGTGGTGAATAATTGCATTAGCAAGAAAACGAATTACTTGGCAGTAAAGTAAGCAGAATAGGATTTAGAAAACAATGGTGAGAGAGAGTTAAGAACCTGGAGATGTAAACCCAACTGATTCTTAATTCAAGTTTTGTTTTCTTCTTTAACAAGTATTGATTAATTCACAATGAATCATAATTAATTTAACTCTAATATCTTAGCAATTAAATTTCTCTAAACCTAATTAATTATCAATCTTTTGACTAACTAATTAAGAACAGAGGTGAAGCACATCTGATTCTAACCTATGATATTCAAGAGTGGTATTTGATTAGATTTTATGTCACTTATCTAACCTAGCTCTAATCCAATTGCAAAGATTGTATATTGCATATCTATTAAATTTCTATCTTTAGTGCAGTAAATAGATATGAGGAAGAATCTCAAGCTTGTTTGATTATTGGTTTTTTCAAACTCAGTAATCAAACCAAAACATAAGCAATTACTTCTCAGTAACTTGTTTCCTGATGCATAAAGAATGAGAATCAACCTTGAATAAAACCAAGTACTTTGTTATTGAAGATAAATGAACATGAACTAATCCTCTGTGCCGGGATGAACAGAGCTCCTCATCCTCAACTTTGGAATTAGTGACTCATGACAGAAAATATAAAACTAGGATTTCTAAGTAAAACGTGAGACGGACTAAAAAACTAGATACTGACTCTGTAAATTATTAACCTATTTATACTAATAACTAATCCTAGTTTCTAACCTAATTCTAAATAACAAATTAAATTCAAATTCAATTTAAATTAAACTAATTCTAGTTGAAATTACAATTACTGACAATAAATTACAAAACTCTGCAGACTTGATTTTGGGCTTGGACAATGCTTAATCAACTTCTGATTTCAACTTGATCAACCTTGCAGACTTAGGCCTTGTGTTCTAATCATGATTTTGGGCTTTAAATGTTGAAATTAAACTTGTTCAACCATGATTAGAGGTCACAGAATATGGGCTTAGGAGACTTGGGAACAAGGCCACACCTAGGCTTGATAAACCAAGCCTAGGCATGGTTTGATTAGGGGCTGCCATAGGGAACCACGCCTAGGCGTGGTATTTGGCTATGTTGACCACGTCTAAGCGTGGCCTGCTGTCTTCAGGGTCTTGTGTGCCATCACGCGTAGGCATGACTTTGATGCTTCTAGGGTGTTGTTATCCCACGCCTAGGCGTGGCCCCATAGGGAACCATGCCTAGGCGTGGTATTTGGCTATGTTGACCACGTCTAGGCGTGGCCTGCTGTCTTCAGGGTCTTGTGAGCCATCACGCGTAGGCATGACTTTGATGCTTCTAGGGTGTTGTTATCCCACGCCTAGGCGTGGGTTGTGGGACCTTGGGCCACGCCTAGGCGTGGCTTCCTTGCATCCAGGATGAGCTTTTCTTCACCTCCAAGCTACCTCTCTATTCTTCTTTCTTCTTCTTCAGACTTTTTCAATTTTTCTTGTATTTAATCTATCTTGAATTTCCTGTAAACAATTAATGAAATACTCAAAGTCATGTTTGAATAAAATACTAATGGATTTACTTGAGTATTATGTTAATATTTACTAAATTTTGTAAGGAACTAGTGAGAAAAATCCTTAATGATGTACATGCATCAATCTTAATGCATAAATTAGAATATATAAGTAGAAACTTTAGTATCTCATCCACGCGTACGTGCGGATTTATTGCTAGTTAGATATAATTGATGAAATACGACTGATTCCTAAATTCAAAAGAAACACATAATCTAATTCATGATTCTTCCTCCAACACGCCTAGATTCATACTTTTCTTTGTCTTATAAAATCTTAGCTGATGAACAAAAGAGTTTTACTTAAAGGGTTGCTAACACATGCCTTGTACACATTTGATGATCTTATCATTCCTCATTTTCTTTCTAATGATTGAGAAATCAGAACTTTCTTACTTCTTGTAAAACTAAGGATAAGTTTTTTTTTTAATCCCTAAAGTTTGTGGTTAAAATTAAAGTAGTTCCTAACTCTTTTTTTTTTATCAAAATGAACTCCAAGATTTAGTTTGTGTTTAAAATTATCCTTTTGACAATTTTGTCGCTCCGATTCCAATCATTATACACAAAGTAGTTCCTCGGAATCCTCAAACTCACCTTAAACATTCTCTAGTTAATTCCTAAAAGAAAAAGAAAGTTTCCACCCAAATAAGCCAAGATCCCTTTTATCTTATGATTCTTTTAAACTAAATAAATATCAAAATTCAATTAATTTTAATATATGAATTTCAAAATAAAAATAATTTAAAAATAATTAGATTCCAATATTTCTTTTTTGAAAAGAAAAAACCATCCACCATCATCCACCGCCTCCCCGCCATTGATTCATCGTCACATACACTTTCACCATCACAATAATCGCTTCAAGGAGGAAGGAAACACTAAACAAGAAGGCAATAACATTTATTTTTCAAAAAAGAAAAACTAAATGGGAGAAGGCAATGTAGAGCCAGAAGAAGAAGTCGTCAGTAGTGAACTTGGAGACAGTGGAGAAGGAAGGCAGCGAAGGTGGATACAAGGATGCAAGGCAACGATGGTGGAACCAGAGACGGAAGCTGACGGCGAAGCGAACCAATCTTCTGCAAGAAAGAAGGCCGACAGAGAGGAAGAGGAAGGCGGATTTGGAACGATGGCATGTAGGAGGAGGAAGATCTAAAGATGGATAGGACAAAGGGCCTCCCGGACGGATCTAGAACAACAGTGCATGAGACAATAGGTTATTAGATTAATTATGACGTGGGGAATAGGGAATATGGAGAGAAAGGATGAGCAATAGATGAAGAGAAATCTATGTGTAAGGGTTGAAGGTGCTTGATGTCTTATGGGAGGGGTTCTACGCTGAGACGGGAGAGAATGGAGTGTAGGCGTAATGCAAAGTAATAATATGAGTGCTCTTTCTGATTTGCTAATTTTCTTTTTTTCATTTGCTATCCACTGCTGTATTTTGATTGTTGTTTTGTCATTGGACTTGGATGAGTGGATATGATTGTTTTACTTTTCTGTTTGAATGCTGTGACTTTTGAATTATAAAAAAAAATCATAGTAAAAATCTAAGAAGGGTAAACTTGTCTAATAAAATGATAATTTTAAAGGCAAACTAAACTTTTGGGACTGGCCATTTCGAATAAAAAATAGAAATTATTTTGATTTTGATTCCAAATCTTATAACTAAAAAACACTTATCTTAAGACTAACTTTGAATTTTGGCATAGAAGATTAGGACGCACCTCAGCTATAGTTTATTGAAACTTTGTAACATTCCTTATTTTGTTAATACAAATATAATGATTTTTTTGTTTGTGAACCATATTGTATAGGTAAGATACAAACTCTTCATTTTTCTTACTTTGAATCATCATATTATGCACATTTACAACTTGTTTTTATGTACAGGGATCCTTTTCAATTATTTATGGAAGTGATTTTAAATATTATAAGAAGTGTTTCCTGTATTACCGAGAATCAGGTGTTCCTGACTTTTAACGATTGATTTTAATATTGATTAAGATCAAATGACTAAAAATATAGAAACATTCTGAATTCCTAGTTATACTTAAACGCTTTTGAATACTATATGAGTTTTGTGTATGTCTTCACCACCAGTTACATTCGTTTTTATCTTCCTAATTCTAAATCTCAAGTGTTTGATATTCTTTGTAAATATAAAACTCTAATAAAAAATCAAATCAAATACACCTTAAATGCTATTTCAAACTGACCATGACAAGGAATTTGTCTCTAATAATTTCAAGAACTATATGCAAGAACATGATATTGTACATATCGGTTGTCGGTCGTGTTCTCATACGTATGAAAACGTTGTAGAAAGGAAGCACAACCGCATCACTGAGAATTTGCCACTGCTAATATAAATTGCCATTCATGTTCTAGCTAGGAGGATAGCTTTTTGACTGCATTATAATTAATTAACCGGTTATCATCAAAGATTTTAGACTTTTTTTTTAATATATATATATATATATATAGAGGAGGTGTTCCGAAAATGTCGTTTTTATATGAGAATATAAAAATGCATTTATATTCATTAGATTAATTTGGATGGTTAAGATTAAATCTTTGCACTAATTAATAATAAATGATTTTCCACTAAATAGCAATAAATGAATTCACATACATTTAAATTCAATAAATATATTTTCAATTAAAATTCTAAAATCAAATATTCAAATTCACTATTATTAAAAAAACTAATGTACTTTTTTTTTTCTTTTTTTCATTTTTTTAGTCTCTCAACAACACAAAATTATACTTAAAAGTTAAATTATCTTTAAAAAAGTATTAAAATCAAGCATGTCCATAAAAGTAATAAGTTTCACTAGATTGTAATAATTTTGTTGTTATAAGTATTGAAAAAACGGTGGAGTAGTGTTCCACTCATCCTTAAATTAGAATTTTATGAAAAAAAAATGGTTATGTGTTTGAATAATTTTTTACATAATTTTATTACATTAAAAAATTCAAAGACACTTAATTCAAAATATCAAAATACTCATTAATGAAAATTAAAGTCTTAATATTTTTTTTGTGTCAAAAAGTCTTAATATTTATAACAACTAACAACTATTTGTAATAAAAAAAAGTAAACGCTCAATACTATTTTTAATTCGGATGACGCCACTCTTAATAATTTTGAAATTTCAAATCGCCCCTCAACTATTTAAAAATTTGAATACATAAAAATAGAAAAGTTATACTAATAAAGATGTGTGAGGTTTATTTACTAAGACTTTAATTTTATGTTTAATTAACTTCTATTTGTTTTGGTTTGTTTATACCGTTCTATACTTAGGCTGCGTTTGATAAAGAGATTGGGATTGGGTGACTAAGACTGGGGATTGAGACTGGGATACTGAGACCAAATTATGTTTGTGTATTGTGTTTGGTTTAAGGTGGACTAAATTTAATTGTGTCTCAGTATCATGTTTGATTTAGTAAAAATGAGTAGGCCAATATACATGAAATGACCGAAATACCCATAAAATCAAACAAAAACCCGAATTACACAACCTTAGCCCCAAATTTCATCATTTGTTCATCCTCCCTCACACGAGGGTTTTGTTTCGTTGGTGCCCTTCCACAACTTCGAGCTCGCTGTCACCCTACTGCCCTTTTGCCACCGAAGTCTCAGTGCCAGCCTTGGTTCCCACCATCCGTTGCCGTTTCAGTTGACTTCTTCATCACCGCTTGTAGGAAAGGCCAACGTCGAGGACTGAATCACTCTTTTGCTGTGGGCTTCGTTGTGTTTCATCGGTGGCCTCCCAATCCCCATCGCCGTCCGATTGCGAGTCTCCCTAACAGTGTACCACCACTGCGTCGTTGCTCTGAGCTTGGTAAGAGCTAATCCCTGATTCTATTACCTGTGTTATTCTCTCTGCATGATCTTTAGGGTTCATACGATTGAACAATCACTATGGACACCTTAGTTGAACATTTATGATGGCTAGCAAAACAATTTTATTGGGGATAGCATTGATGATGATGTTGCATGTATTCATAATGTAAACTGTTATTTGGGACTGATTTGGTACCTTAGTTCTAATGAAACTGGTAGTCATTGATTTGGTGATTTGGAGTTGCCTTGCTCAACTAAGCATTTGCTTATGATTGTGTATTGTTAATTGGTGTGTTATGAGGTCGTATTCTGGAATCGTTGTTGGTGTTTTTTTTCAAAGATACTGCCTTTAGAAGAATATGCAGTTACCATTTTTAAATAGGCCATTGATAAAGGCTTTGTTGCAACCATAATGATGAAAACACCAATTTCCATCTTTGGTAACAGTTAATTGCTCTATTACCAATCTGTTAGGAAAACCCAGCTAACAATTTTCTTATTTCAGTTTGAGGCAATCAAATTTTACTCACTTGGGCTAGGTAAATTGCAGAATTAGATAACAATTTTATTAACCTAGCAACCAATTTTATTATGTCTTTTATGATCTTTCGTTGTGTTTATTAACTTTTGCTATGTAAGTTGCAAAATTAGCTGTTGAAAGATATCAAGACATGTTGTATTGAGTTAAATCTGCCGAGAGTGGTGATTCCAGCACCAGTGTTGATCGAATTTGCAAGTGTGGATTGATAGCACAGTTGAAGGTCTCAAATAGCGAGGCGAATCCGGGAATGGAGTATTACTCATGTCCGAATGGGAGATGTAGGTGGTTTAGGTGGGAAGGACCTTCTGTGAAGTGTCCGGTTAGGGTTGGTGGCCAAAATCGTGAACGAGATGCGGAAGAATCTCAAGTTGGCTTGGGCAGCAGCTTACTTGTACATGAGAGGATTAGGAAAATTGAGAATGATTGTGTGACGTTAAAAATATTAGCTTGTATGAACCTTCTTTGTTTTGTGTTCTGTTTGTTTTTGTTAATGATGTTGTTGTTTAAGCATTGAGGTTCAGATTGTAATATTGCTAAGGGAGAATGTGATGGAAAAGAGAAGCTTATTTCTTTTTTCTATTTAAATTATTGTACAAGATTGGATACAACTAATGAATCTTCCTAATTTCATAAGTAATTGTTAGCTTCTTTTTACCTTGTATGTTATTTCCTGTTATTAGGTTTTATTCTTTAATTATGTCATGTTATTTTGAGATATTGATGATTCTTGTTTTTGATGTAATTTACTATGGGAAAAATTTTGGTATGCGTGTGAAGAAAGTTTTGCATCGAGGCAGTTTCCTAGCACCAAACTTAGTTAAAATTTAGTTATAATATAAAAGAGGAGTTGTGCAAGGAAGAGTGCTTGTGAATGCAACTCTCTCTGCTTTCACCACTATTTTACTGACCCTTCTAACAAAAGAATAAGAAGATCTCAATGAAACCCTTCATAATTTACAAACTGCAATAACAATAAACAATATGGCAGCGGCACATGGCATTAACACCTGTCCTATTTTATGAACTGAAGCTAAAAACACATTTAGTTAATGGAATATTACAATTTACTATTATGCATCAAGTTTGGTTTTCCATTACAAAACCTGAATACCTGGAAACACAAAGTAAGAGAGTGCACAAAACCTTTCCAAACACACATTGTCAAGTTTAAATACAATTCAAAAAAAACAATACAAAACCAGGAACAGGCAATTGGAAACACTTCATAGTTTTGTTTTTACTAAAACAAGAAAATAAACCAGATAACAATTACTGTTGCCCGCTTGTCCTTTCACCATCAATACTTGCCGTCAAGAAAATCTTATGCAATAGTGGTCTTCTGAGCATCAGTCAATCCCCAAAAACTCTTCTCCAACCGAGGATCTGAACATATCTTCACGACCACTTGAATGGTGTCATGGCCAGCAAATCCAAGCTCCGCCAACTTCTCTCCCATCTTAACTTCCTCATACTTCCCTGAGATCGCAAACGTGCTCCCTCTGAGCCGCGATGGATTCGTGCACCTCATCAGCCATCATTTCCAATATGTCAGCCTGTTTCCTCTTTTTTCCAGACAACCTCCTAGTGGACGCCGTGCGATCAACCGATGATGTCGTTCCCTGCCCGGCAATTCCTTGAGTATCAGCTGGCCCAGTGGCTGTTGGCTCCGACGACATGAAATAGTCATCCATAGTGGGGTCTTCCTCGTCTGGTTCTTCCCATATCTGTTCTTCAACATCAAACCCACTAACGGCCGCTGAACCTGTTGCTCTATCCTTGCCGAAGATCCGGCTAAGCCGTTCAAACATGGGAAAAGGCTTGCCGGGAGTGTAGAATTTCTTAGGATGTGCCTGAAATTCCAAAACAAATGCCCTCAATGGATTTATAAACATAGCAGATTTTGTGAATCACAAGATTGGAGAAAAGCAACTACCTTAAGCCAAGTCTCAAGCACCTCCCTGCTATCAATATCTATGCACTGCTTCTCGGCATTCCACCCAAACCCACTACAAGCAAGCATATCCGCAGCGTACTGATACTTTTCCTTCATGCGCTTGTGCTTATTTTTGCATTGTTTTGCAGTGAGAGTGCATGTGAGAAATCGTTCGATCATCTTTAAGGCAAGCTTTTCAAAGGTTCCAGACCTAAATTGTCCGTAGTCCAGCCTCGTGCCATCAACGACGACCTCTTCCATGAATCCAACAAATGCATCTGTTTCCTCCTCGCTCCACATACGCTTGTCCATGATGTACTATGTTGAAAATAAATTGCAAACAAGTGAGAAAACAGCTTGTGAAACAGCAAGCAATTAAGTGACACCAGTATATAACTGAAACAACAAGGATCCTATGGTACAGATAATAAGAACAAGGTATACATGTACGAATAAAATCAAATGATGCATGGTTATACTAACAAGGACTAACAGCACCATTGCACCTAGGCAATTATGTAACCACTTCAAATTTATCATGCCCTGCACCCTTCAAATTACCAAGCCATGCACACTTCGAATTGCCCAATGTGATGAAGAATGTCCTTAATATGCACAAGTTTACTGACACGAGTACATATATTAATAACGTAATATCAATGATTTTCATTTCTGTTCACAAATAAGTGGCCAAAGATGCCCTATTCCACAGGAAAGAGAAGAAAGACATTTTATTATATATATCCTGCCCTCTATGAGTCTATGCTTCTGATTTGCGTTATTAAGAAGTCAATAAATTATCAGATGCACACACTTTTTCCAAAAAGCCAATGCGCTATGAGCACACATTTCTGGCCCTTGGAAATCAATTAGTGTAACCAGCAGTAAATAGCCAAAGGGATAGCAAGCAAGTGAAAGAAGTATCATAAAAAAATGCAACTCATAACATAGCTCAAATGAGCAACACAAATACATGTTTCAAATAAGTAACACAATTTATATCAGGTCCAGAACATCCAAAGAAGTCATCCGAAATAAGCAACACACCATAGTATTGAAGTCAAACATTATTCTAAAGCCAAATACAAAGGCCTACAACGATCAGCATTACAAATCTAAGAAGTACATGACGCTGATCATGTGATCAGTTATTTCTAAACAAGTAAACCACTCAACATTTCACAAATTATCAGTTGCCCCCAGGATTATCAGCAGCCGCGAAGCCCCTTAGTGCTCGCAACTCCTCAAACATCTGAACCGCTATGGTTTCACGCATTTGCGTCCACTCCTCAGTGATTTCAACAACCTGAATCCTATCCTCCGGTAGTGACTCGTCACCTGCAGGCGCAAAGGCCTCTAGGAAGGTTGAGTTTTCTTCCGGGTCCACGTCCATGGTCAGCCGAATAAAATTTTGCAACAAGCAACACACAATGATTATTTGACTCTGTGTTTTATTGGGTAAAAAGAAGGGCTTCTCAAAATTGCCCATCGCTTCTTGAGTAAACCAAAGCAACGCTCTATGACATTCCTGCCGAGGAGTGCTTCCTATTAAAATACTCTTGATATGTTTGAGGTGCACGCGAACCATGGCCCCACTCTTTCAGATGGTATCGAGTACCTCTATATGGCGCCAGAAATCCAGGCCCATTTGTGTAACCCGGGTCGACTAAGTAGTAATTACCTATCAAGATCACAACAAACACAAATGTTAAGGTAACTATGGTTTCTGACTCTCTGATTGCTACCTAATGGTTATAAATGCACTAAAAGGTTACCATTAGGAACTTGGAGGCAATTGCGACGTGTGATCGCATCTCGGAGCACTCTTGAATCGGACGCGGACCCTTCCCAGCCGCTGAGCACATACACAAAGCTCATGTCCCAATTGCAAACCCCTAACACATTTGTGCAAACCTTACCCTTTCTGGTCCGATATCGTGGCTTATCACTTTCGGGGATGGTTACCTCTATGTACGTCCCATCTAATGCCCCTAAACAGCCCTATATAGTCAAAAGAAACATTTGGACATTCAAGAGGTTGGTTTCTATTAGAAATAACTAACAAAAACACCAAAGAAAAAGTTCAATACCTTAAACTTATTCCATGCATGATCTGCACAGTCTTCTTCAACAGGTGTAGGCTTTACGAATAAAATACTTTGAACCCGGATAACAACCCTTAAGACTCTATTAAAATACCGACTAACTATTTCCCCGGACCGACAAAACCAAACTTGTAGACTACGATTTTTTTATGATGAGCTAAGATTATTAGGAAGGTGGCAACTTGCTCGGGTAAGCTAACCCGACCATCCTCAACCAACCCCCACGGGTCTGTAGCAATTCACACAAATTGGCAAAGGCATTTGTGTTCATTCTCAACTGCCATACACAATTCCTATCACCCTCCCCGATTATACGTTCAAGTGCATCCCGCCTAATTCTACTACTCACTCTGCCTCCTAATGGCGACCTTTCATTATCTTTTTTTCTAAAATACACGATCAAAGTGAGAACAAGGTAAAACAACATATTATCATGCCTCATTCTCATCAATTGATAAAAAGCAACACATAGCTTAATCTTTTCGGACCGATCCATTTAATCCTATAAACAAGAACCAAGAAATTCGGCAAAAATTAGAAAAAAAAAGGGAAGATCAATCAATAAAAAGTTGTCAATTTAGTAAACCTTGTGAAAGATACTTGAAAGCAGTCAGGAAATTAGGAATACACACAAGAATAACATCAAGAACAATGCTGAATACAAAGTGAGTCACTATAATGCACCATGACCCCATCAAAGGTGAAAATCAGATCCATTATCACAGGTACACATGTAAGGGTAAATTAACGGTGCTCAACACATATAGCAGTGAACATAGCATAAAGATGTCTCATACTTTATTAGATCTAAAACCTGAACTTTCTAGCAAAAGTACTTCATTTTAACCTTATCATAGCCATATCATCAGTTCTTTTAATAAAACTATGGTAAGTGAACACAATTTAATAGCCCCAACAAATAGACCATGATAGGAAGAACAAACAAATCACCAACCATGCTCAACATGCAGACAAATCAGCAACCATGCTTGACAAGATAGCAACCACAAACAGCTCAGCAACCATCCAGATTGCAAGGGAAGAAGATATCAACAACAACAACAAAACAGAACCGCATACAAAAGAATTAACAATTCCAATGCTCTTCATCATGCTTACTTCACTACCAATTTATGGTTCTCAAATCAGTTACAAGCATATAATTGCAAACTACTCTGCTTCTGGAATTTCTTGCTTTAGTTTAATTAAGCTAATTTCAAACTCGACTCACCATACCCATCGGAATCCATTGACAACACAAATTTTTTGGGAAAATTGGTTAACGAATACACAACAAGATCAATACCACCGAGAAAATATTAGACGAAAATGGACACCAAACAGCAAGGCTCATTTCAACATACCGCATTCGAATTTACCAACCCACACCAACAAAATTCAACAAACAACTCATTAGACAACAATTAGAAGGGCACCAACATTTATTTTATATATTTCAAACAAAACCGCGAAGAACAGAGACGAGCTACCGGGTTAAAGAGGAGGGACTTACCTCCACTGAGCTTCTTCCTTCGAGAATCGTCGACGCCGGTGACGGGAAAACTGATTCCTGCAGGCCACCGTCGTCCGCTGCTATGCCTCGCTCTCAAGGTATGGCTCGAGCTCTGGAAAGAAAAAAACGAAGAGGGGCTGAAGCAATTGAGATGGAACCCTAATTAGATTGGAAGGGGGTAAGGCTTGGTATTTACAAAATTATTTGAGGGTATGAATGGAACAAATTTTAATTAAAATTTCAGTCTCAGTCTCCAGTGTCCCAATCCCTCCTAACTGGAAGTACTGAAAATACTGGAAATTTTGGGACTGGGACTGAAAAATTTTAGTTCCAGTCCTCAACCAAAAAATGCAATACTGAGTTCCAGTCTTCCAATCTCAGTCCCGGTAGAGTAAACCAAACGCAGCCTTATACCGCATGAAACTCTTTTTTTTTTATATAGGCTCTGTTGCTTTTCGAGAAATTTCCCACTTAAATCATCACTGGATTTTGGATAATTTTTCTTTATAAAATAAAAATAAATTTCTTCGTTGTTATATTATAACTTATAAGCAAATTGTGTGAATCAACTAAAATATTTCCATTAGTTAACTTTTTTAAACATTTCATCCGCTACTTACCAATTTCAATTTAAATAATGACGTCATCTTTAATAATTCAAAACTCCAAATCTATCATCAATAATTTAAATATTTGGACAAATAAGCCTTAAAACCAGTTTTGGAGGGTTTATGTATTCAAAATTTTAAATGGTTTAGGGGTGTTACGGACCAACCTCCAAGGCCCAAATCATCAAAGAATAAGGCCATAAACAAGTGGCCCACAAGCAAAGAAGAATCACCTAAAATAGGAATATTTGATATAATCTTAACAGATCCAAAAAGATCTCAACTACCCGCAACTATATAAGTAGGGGGCATCACCCCCTCAAAGTACGCACTCTCTTAACCTACCTCATTCTATTAGATCTAGAATCCCATAATCCTATTCTGGGCTTCTAGAGCTATTCACCTCTACACTAACCCCTTCTCGGCTATAACTCTCGGCCACGCCATAGGGTTCGTCATCGAAGGCACACCTTCTTGTCCCAAACCTCGTATCTCGACCCTCCTTCGAAGTCCTTTGGACAACCGTTAAGGATCCGACCTTAACATTGGTGCCGTCTGTGGGGACTTTCCGAGACCGAGGAGCAAAAAGTGCAGGCGCCGATGACCCCAGCAAGGAATGGAAGAAATACCACTCCATGAAGGAGACAACAGCAGCAACCCCCTACCGACTCCGGAAAAGGAGATCGACCAGAGGAACAATACCATCCAACAATT